>JAABOM020015622.1:0-19033 GCA_011800125.2 Solanum clarkiae | reverse complement strand
CACCAATGTGGGACTTTGTGTCTCAACACCCCCCCCCCTCACGCCCAGTGCTTAGCATCTGGTGCTTGGACAATTTTTTTTCGGGGGCCCAACATTGGGTGAGACGGGCCCCGCTCTAATACCATGTATAAGGAGACTACCCATCCCATTAACCACCAATGTGGGACTTTGTGTCTCAACATTATGTTTATTACATTAATATACTCCTAAGCCCGAGGTGAATAGAATTTGATTTATCATCAGATCTGTTGGATGTTGTACTTTTTGTTATTCTTGATTTGTAAGCTATAATTCTGGCAGGGTTAAGATATGCTGGTAGTAGAGATGGCAATTTACAAGAGCTGCTCTACAAATATGCAGTATACTTCCTAAATGAGGTCTGTTCTTCGCCTTGTTGTGCCAATTCATATTTATAATGCTGTAACAAGTTTACTTCTAATCCTGCAGATAAAACCTGTATCCGTCTCAAGTGTGCCATTTCCAAAAGGGCTGTCTAGATATATTGATCGTGGATCATTGGAGACATGTCTTCACCTAATTGTTCTCTCTCTATGTGTGGTTGGTATATATTTGCGCAAGTGCAAATTGTTTAAATTTATGGTTCGGCTTCACTCAGAATCCTACTTGTGCAGGTCATGGCAGGTTCTGGACACCTACAAACATTCAAGTTGTTAAAATATTTGCGTGATCGAAATTCTGCAGATGGGCACTTGAGCTTCGGTAATCAGATGGCTGTAAGTGTGTTCTCATTTACAACGAGTTCTTGAATCACCTGTTTATTCCACTGTAGCTAACTAAGTTCCTCTGTAGATCAGAGAAATGTCTGATCCACCAACAAAATAATGTGGATTGTTCATCAAATTTTCCTTGAAAGAAAAGGAAAGATACCATAAATAGAGCTGTCAGTATGGGCTTAGTGCACTGGGGCAGCCTAATCCAGCCTGTGATTTGATAGGATTGGCTACAATTTTTATAGTCCATTTAAGAATGAGGCTTTCTAGCGGGGCCCAAGTAAGTCCATCTACCCATGAGGCTTGAGCGAGGTTGGGTTAGGCCAGCCCTTGGGCCAAATAAAAAATATGTAATTAACATGGATGAATTAAAATGAAGTAGAGTACTAACAATCACAAGAAATCAGTTAAACTCAAAGTATATATTACCCCATTATATATTCATATTGTAAAGTTTGAAGATCAAAGTAGTAAAATGCAAATACAAAATTATATTATACTCCTTCCCGTCCATTTCATGTGGCATCCTTTCATTTTTAGTCCGTCCCCAAAAGAATGTTACCTTACTATAATTCGAAGCAATTTAACTTTAAAATTTTCCTTTTACCCTTAATAAAATGATTTTCAACCACATAAATATCTATGGATGATTTTAGACCACAAATTTTAAAAGTCTTCCTTTTTCTCTTAGCACCGTACCAATTCAACTAGTGTCACTTAAAATGGGAAGGATGGAGTATTTCATATGTAAAGCTACAATTAGATGTTTACTTGAAACCATTAAAAATCATCAAACTTGTACTAAGACCCATAAAACAAAAAGAGACATCATATGCAGCTAAAATTGTATTGGACCAACAAAATCCAATATGAAAATTTCATATGTAATGGGCATTACTAACAATTGAAAATATTGGATAACTCATACTTAATAAACTTTATTAGGGTAATTTAATTTTAGTTTGAGACTTGGATAACAACATCACGTAATATTCTGATAAATATTTATGTTAGCATTTTTAGATTGGAATTTGAATTTAAAAAATTATGAAAAATATTATTTAAAAGGTGAACTGCTGGCCCGGCCCGGCCCGGCCTGAAGCAGGCATAGAGTGGGTTGGGTTAGCTGTTTTAAGGCCCATCCATCTGTATGGATGGCTCTAGGTCTCTAACCATAAACCACTTTCTTTCAATTAATAACTGCTTGGATTTGATTATAGATTCACAAACATCTGATGATAGGACATTGGTGAATCTGCTGTATGTACTTGTACGTCCAAATTGGTTGCATTAAGATGCAGAAGATATTGTGGATTCAATATCTAGTTTCTTCTATGACCATTTTTCTCATCCAGTGTTCTGAAACTTTCTCAGGTAAGCTTAGCCATTGGTTTCTTGTTTATTGGAGGTGGAATGCAGACTTTTTCGACCAGCAAAAGTTCTATTTCCGCTTTACTAATAACACTGTATCCGCGATTGCCAACTGGACCTAATGACAACCGGTGCCACCTTCAGGTAATTGAATGCAGAAGTGATACTTTAGTACGGGAAAATATGACTCGGGTTTGTAGCAGTATTTTCAAAGGCATTGGGGAGGCGTGTTCTGAGGCAAGGCAATGGACAACAGCCCTTGCGTGCTTGTGTGGGGTGCAGTTCCATAGGGCATATGCTCCAACCTGTCGGGCATATGCCTAGGCATGCCTTGGGCCTCACTGAAGAGCCGCACACCAGAAAGTTCTGAACAGATCAGTCCAAATTTCACAAGTAGAAACATTTGAGTAAAATTAATACTTATTCCGTGCCACCAACATGAATCAAGTATAAGGAAAGAAAGTGAAAGACCTTATGTTAAAATACTGTAGAGTTTATTTTTTAGTTTTCTTTAATTTCATTCTCATAAAGCAAAGAGAGCGTATGGGCAACTACAGTTCTCCGACTTCAATTGTGATGACCTTGTGTCCTTGGTTTTAGAAGTTTAATGACCTTCTTAGTTGCTCTGCTTCTCAGTTTTGAATGATCGAATGGAAATTATCTGAATGAGATGAGTTCTCAAGGATTTCAAAGCTACTCTTTTCCTTTTACTTTTTTGCTGTATGGACTTTTAGGGGGATTATGTTTACTGAGTAGATACTGTGAATACTGGACGTGACTTAGTAGTTCAGTAATTGACACTTGCTAGACAACTTTCCCTATGGGGTTTCTGTAGATCTGCCAAATGTATGAGTACCTATGGTTATAAATTCTACAGAGGACGACCAGTTGAAATGAGAGAGACAGTCATTGGCCCCACCCACCAGAGAAATTTAAATGGGGGAAAGAGAGTCAAATTGATAATACCTCTTTTTGATAAGTGCGTGAGAATATCACCTTAAAAAAAGAGACTTATTTATGGTGGACAAACAAGTTACTAGACTATGTGGACATTGTTCTGAAGATTGCATATGAATGCGCCTTCTATGGAAGGAGTTGTCTCTTGTTTGACATATTCAGCTATCATGTGAGGTGAGTTCAGATACGGAAAATGCCATGGAACAACTAGACACTGGCAAACACTGGCAATACTTGCACATAGTATGAGTGGATTGGAGCTAGTTTGAAGTTCACTTATCTCAAAAAACTCACCTTTCTGGATTTGATTGATACTAATTATGCAGAAATTGAAATTATTCAACATATTGCTTTCCCTGTCTTGAATTGTCCGGTTATTAACTATTCCCTTTCCCCCTTTTGTGGAATCTCTCTTTGCAACTCTATTAATTTTTCTTTCTTTGATCTCATAAGATGTCTTCAGTTTTGGTTAATATTCTATGTAAACATCTTATACTATCATTTTAATTTGTATTTTCTTCGTTGCATTCTCTTTCCGGTGAGTACAGGCTTTTCGGCATTTGTATGTTCTTGCAACAGAAGCTCGCTGGGTTCAGACAGTTGATGTGGACAGTGGTTTACCTGTCTATTGTCCATTAGAAGTTACTGTTCGAGAGACAGAACACTACGCAGAAACAAGTTTTTATGAGGTTACCCCGTGCATTCTTCCAGAACGTGCTGTTGTAAGTTCTGGTCTTGTGTTACAAGTTTTTAAGATAATTGGACACATGAAACATTAGGTTAAGCCAAATTTTTCCCTTTTGGCATTATAGTTGAAGGCTGTTCGTGTCTGCGGCCCTCGATACTGGTCCCAAGTCATCAATCACATTCCTGAGGGTAACATTGACATTGGATTTTGGCTTCATCTAGCTGGACATTAAGACTAAAAACTTATTTTGTTCAATATTATCTGGATTTTACAGAAAAACCATGGAGCTCAGTGGACAAGGGTGATGCACTTAGTTCTGGTATCCTCTATGTCAAAAGAAAGGTTGGAGCATGTTCCTATGTGGATGATCCTGCAGGGTGTCAATCACTGCTGTCACGAGCAATGCACAAAGTTAGTTCTCAGTTAAAAAAATTAAACTCTTCTTTGTGTAGTCTAATTGTTACATCAAATTATGTTTGCTTGTATATAGGTGTTTGGTTTGACACGTTTGAGAGCTTCAGCTGCGAGTAGAGATTGTAGAGATGGTGACATGGTAGATCAGTTGATCAGTACTTTCTCATCTAACCCAAGTTTAATTTCGTTTGCCCAGCTATGCTGTGACCCTAACTGGAATAGCAGGCAAGTGCCCATATATTCATTATTGATTCTCGAGTCAATATTCTAGCGGTCATTTTCCTGACTCAGTACATATTCATTGTTCTTTATTTCCTTTTTCTTAGTTCCTAATTCTGCTTCTGTGTTAGCTTGTCACACAAATGGATAAATTTTTCCATGATGACTTGGTTACAAAATTACACTTTAACCAAAAGTACACACCCTAGAAACCTGTGATGGAAGAAATTGTGGTTCTGCTGGATACTAAACTGGCTTTGCTGTCTTGTATTTTGCGACTGTTATAAAGCAGGATAAGAGTGAAAAGGTTAATTTTGGAGGCTGGGCTTAGGACAGAAATGTAGGTTCTTTACGTCATGAATACTATAAAAAAAATGCTTCTTAATCTTCTAAGGATGCTCATGGTTCTGTTTGAGTCGGGTTTTTTCCTAAAAGAAAGCCAAACCAATTAAGTCGATTTTTCATATATTAGAACCAAAACCAACCATTGTTTTCAAAGGTGTTTATGGGGTGAGTCTGGAGCCGCAACATGCCAAAATGCCTCGAAACGCAAATTAAAGGCGTAGATCCATAGGGTGTATTCCCTAGAATTTGGGCATAAGCTCTGGGTGTAAAAGCATTAAGATCCTGACGCAAAAACATATGGCCCGAGCATTAATGTTGATTTTTATTGTTTTAAATTTAATTTTGATTTTTTAAAATATTTTTTCTATGAATCATATTTTTTGTTGGTGGTGTGATGATATTTATATTTTATGTTATCATGTTCTTTTAGGTTGTATTGATTTTTTCTAAAATGTATAAATAAAGAAAGCAATTGTCATAGAAAAATGACGTTGCCATAATTTTCTTTAGATAAACGTGCCTGAAAAATTTATAGTATAGAGATTTCACAGCACTATGTTCCTAAGACAACTTTATTTATATTTAGTCATTACTCTTATGCTTTTTATCCTTCTCCTTTGAAATATATATAAACAATAATCAGTGCAAATATTAGTTGAGTGTTGGAAGGACTAGTAGATACCCAAAAGATGATGATTTTATTTTAAAGAGTCTAGTCTATTATCATTTTTTGTATTGTTACCTTTCTCAAATAATAGTTATAATATTCTTTTCTATATTGTTGGTGATTTATTTAAATTTATTTGGAGAATTATTGAAAGTTTTACCTTTGCTTATTTGTATTAATAAAATTATAAAATTGAAGATACGTGAGATATACACACTGTTGATCCATAGCACTTACGCCCCGTGTCTTTAGGCTTACGCCTCGCCTCTCGCCTCTCTGCATCCTACCTTTTAAAACACTTCTAAGTGGGTTTTTTGTAGGTTCAATTTGTTTTCGTTTTTCAAAATCTTTTTTAATAAATATGTGACATACCTTAACGCACCCCCCACATTCTCTTTGTTCATTCTTTATTTGAAAACAGCTATTCTAATTACTATAGTCCATATAAGATCTCTTTTATTTTTTTAAAGAAATGGTAAGTTTTTCGTCTATATATCCATAAGTATACTACATCATATATAGTCCCCTTTCCAAAAGTATTACTATCCAGGAGGCCTATTTGTACTTCTTGTGACAAATAGTCAAAAACAATCAAAAATATCTTCAGTCTGTCCTAACACTTTTTGCTCACACCAAAAGTAGTATAATGCTATGCAATTCATTTTGATATTCTGTAGGTTGCTCTGCTTGCCCTCAAAACATCTTTGATTTCTTTCCTTCCACACTGTCCACCACAATGTTGTGAAAGGCGATCGCCTTGTCGTCAATGGCGAGAGGCAAGGCGAGGCAAGATGACCCTTCATCGCCTTTTAGCTTTGTGGCGAGGCGATCTTCAAAAGGTGACACCAAGGTGACAATGGCGACTAAGGCGAGAGGCGAGAAAGGCGTCGCCTTTTGTATTTTCTTAATAAAAGACGAGCAATTTAGGATTTTAAAATTTAAAAGTAATTTTAGGGTTTTCTTTTCAAATTTGCAGTGTTGCACTCTTAGATTTAAATTGCGACTCCAACCAGTTGACTCAACTAGACTTTTCCGATGACCAAGTAGACTTTTTCGGTGACTCCAAAGTCCGACCGATACACATTTCTTCTTTTAATTGGTCCTCCAATTGGTCAATTTTTTCTCACATTTCCAAATCCCCCTTGATTTACACTTGGCTCCCAAAGGCATCCCTAGATAGATAGTAGGTAATTCCTCTACTCTTTCACCCTGAATAACACAGTTTTTGGCAATTACTTTTTCAGAAAGCTGCCCTAACCAAGATATTTTGATGATAATATAGTTAAACAATCATGAGCAATTAAAGACAGTTTACTTTTAAGATGAAACAAATTCTTGGATTTATCCGAATAAAGACTAAATCAAACTAGAATGTAAAGGGAAAAAAACAAAATTATCATAAACGACAAAGATAAAGAACTAGACTTCAGAGCAAAAATGCAAAAGACTAAAGACTTGGCATAAAATTATGCAATATTCATATAAAAATATAATTATATATGTGTAATTATAATTTTTAAATTTGCATTTATAAAGTCGGTTTGGTTTGGTTTTTTCAATTTTTTTTTTGTTTGAAACCAAAACCAAACCAGTATTTGTCATTCTGTCAGGTATTAAAAGTAAAATCAAGACCAAGTCAAACTAAAAATATATTGGTTTTTCTTTTAGTTTGATTTGGTTGGTTGATAGATTTTTCAGTTTTGCATGAAAGCCCCTGACTTCTAACTCCTCAAATGCTGTGAGCATGGGAGCTTTGATTACCTGTTTGTGTCATCTGCCAACAGCATTCATCTTTTTCTTTTGTTGTTCATCAGACACTGCATTTTTTCCCCTTATTTGCTGATATAATGGTTCTTTTAGTTGTCTTTTTTAGGGTGAACGAAGCCAATGCATTTGTATCCGAAACTATAACATGGCTTTTTAAAACAAATTAACTGTCATAGTTCTTTTTTGTACTAATTGTCTGGGACTTGATAAACGAGGATGTGTTTTTAGTTAGTTGCAACTACTCCATGACCCTTTAAAAATGTTATGGTATAGTTGGTAATTTTGTTCTCACCTTTATCCTCAGTTATTCCTAGTGTTTGCATTTCCTTCTGTTAATGTGGATGTGGAAAAGAAACGGCTGTAATCTAAACCTCATAGACCTGCATATTCCATGTAATTTGTTTTATTGATCTTTGGGAATTATAATTTTCTTTTTTTCAAACATAAGTTGCTATCTGCTGCTCCTACTGTCTGTTTTCTACTTCTCCATCTGATTTTCTTTCTACAAATTGTTCGTTTTCCTTTTCTCAAAATTCCATTTCACACAAGTTCGATTTTGGGTTGTGCTATGCCAAATTAATGTCCAAGTTAAGTGGAAGAGCTTACGGTAATATTGTCAGAAATCTAACGTGCTCCACTTCTTCGCTTCCCCACATAAAAATATATCAAAGTTCTATGGGCTCATTTTTTGACCCTCTTAGGGCAACCCATTTGTTAACCTCAAAAAATTCGGTATCACAAGCTAATGTTTTTTTCATAACGTTTTATTTGAAAAGCAGGACTATTTGCATGTACTTACTAATTCATTTGCAAGTTTCTAACTAAATGATATAGCAAGATTGTGTGAAAGATTAGTTTTTGATGATGTGAATGTAGCAAAATTATGTGAAGTCCTATCAAATTTGCTTGAAAAATAATGAAAAACCTGCCTCCAAGATGTGATTCTAACAATATTGTCTATCCTCCTGCTGATATTCTTGTCTTCTGGTTGTGACAATGAGTTGATAGTAAATCCTATATTGCACGTTTGCAGATCTGACATTGACTTCCAAGAATTTTGCTTACAAGTGTTATTTGAGTGTGTAAGCAAGGACAGGCCAGCCCTATTGCAGGTGATGATTCATCATGCAAATGTTCTTTTTACCTTGATAATTCATAAAAAGAGAATTCTTTAATGATGGACAGTAAATGCTATGTCTTTGAGCCATGCAGTTGTGTAGCTACCATGGGAAAACTTACTTTGAACATTCGTTCTATCTTTTCAGAAAGAATGTTATCCACTGAATATTGAAGTAGTCGTTAAACCCCAAGTTAGCTGTCTGACGAAAATCTTCATACAAGGCTACTAGAACCCCCTCCCCCCTCTTCCCCAGAAACAAATCTTAAAGGTTGCTCCATATAGACTTTTTCCTCAAGGTTACATGGAGAAACACATATTTAATGTCTAACTGTTGTGAAGACGCGAATGGTGAACCCCCACCATAGTCCAAAGATAAAGAAGCAAATAAATGATATTTTAGCCCTCGGAAAAAATGTTCACAGTAATTAAGCCCAATATCTAAGTATATCTTCGGCAACAAGGTCTTCCTTAAGCCTATCAACTTGGCCGTCGGAACCAACTTTGACTGCATAAACCCTCAACACTAGATTAACCTGAACACGACCTAAACTAAGGCCTAGGTGTAACACGACAGATTTCCGAAGAAACCCTATCAAGTCATCATAGCATATCAAGCATACATAAGGCAAGTAAATCAACAAGAGGAAGCAACATAATAGGTAAGTCTCAAAATAAAGTCAAAAAGTAAAGGTAATGCTCAAGTCCGATTAAACGAACTCATACATTTCTTTGTCATGTCTGTACTATCCTAACATAGGTGGGTGCATAGAACAAGCCACTAGCTCACCCAAACAAAAGAGAAGAAATCTCAAAGTAACAACATCGTCTAAGGATAGCAAGGAAATATAAACTCAATAAGTAGCCCCTGAAGCATAAGGACTCACCAATCAAGTGAATGAGTCTTTTATCTAGCCACGAGAGTGTATTGGGTGATAGCCAAACCCTACATTATAAAACAGTTTAGGCATAGAGTATGATTAGTACGTTTGAATGTACTAAGTATGTGAGCGTGCAATGCAATATATCATGATACAATAAGAGGATGCAATAGACCAAGCTCAAACTATGCAATCATTTGAAGTACCATTTAAATCATGGAACATGTTCAATGTAAAAGCTTGTGAGTAGGGAATATATTTACTTCATTATGTGGTGAAGTCTATAAACAATGAGAGAAGGATGAACCTTATGAAAAATATTAGTAGCCATAATAAGAAATACCTTAACCATTGATAAAGGACCTTTTTACCTTCTGAGTGAAATATCATTAGTCAAACTAGGGGACACCTTAAACATTGGGAGAGCTTCTATTAACCAACATAAACCATGTCAGCTATAATATAGAGTCCCGATTTTGCCCTTACATCGGAGGAAAGGGGGAGACTATTTGCCAAGGTAGACTCCTAATGTCTATGTGGATCCACTAAGCTACATGAAGGATCGAGCCTCTACTATGGGTGACCTTTAAAGCAATCAAGCCTTTACTACAGATGATCCTTTATCCTACGGTGGCACGTAGTTATGGGATGATAGGATCTTACTAAGGCTCTCTTGCCTCTATCCCAAGATCCACTCAATACTAAGTAAACTCTCAATGGAATAGTCATAATCATAAGTCATAAAGTCAACATCATGTGGGAGGGGCCATATCTACTATCCATCCACTTATTCATAAAGCATAGTCATAGAATAGCTCCTTATAATGTGAGAATAGGCCTTTCATCATTACATATTCATACTTAGGTGAGAAGGACCACCATCATTCAAACCTAGCTTGAATTTCATCACAAAAACTTGTCTCAGTCTTTTTATGAACTTGCTTGAAAGCCTTGTAAATACATGATCATAACATAAAGCTTATCCTTGAAAAATATGGTCTCATGCATGAAGTTGTAGGGAATCATGTAATTGAATTGAGATCATGCATAATCATATAGGATAATATCTATTGAATCATGATTAAGAAGACCCATTTAGAAACTCATGAATTCATTAGTTGAAATTAGGGAAAAGTACACAAAATAGACCTAATTTGAAATTATTTACCCTTAATCGACCCAATACAAATTATTTACCCTTACGGGTCTTGGCCCAAACTATTTATCTTCTTACTCTACTTACCCCTTTTTATTTCGCTCTGACGTCATGTTGGCGTTAGCATAAATATTATGAAATATATTCCGATGGTATATATATACCATACTAGTATCATATAGAATGAACTCAATCCTCTGTGATACTCTGGTAGTATATTGATACCCAATTGATATCATATAGGATTATGTTGTCTTTTTTTTTTTCTAAGAAATTAATAAGAAAAATTATTAAACTCTAAATTAGTAGAAAATATATTTGTTGTGATAACTCCATCAATATATTTATACCATATCGGTATCGTGTAGGACTAGAAAATTATTAACGTTACAAATTATTTATTAAACTCTAAACAAGTAGAAAATATATTCTTGTGATACTCCGTCTATATATTGATTCCCTATCGGTATCATATAATTTTGAGCTCGTCTTTTAATAAATAAAATAATTAAGAGAAAATTATTAAAATCGAAAATTTATTTATTAAATTCTAAATTAGTAGAAAGTATATTCTTTGCGATATTCTATTGGTATATTGATACCACATTAGTATCATGTAGAACTGAGTTTAATCCTCTGTGATACCCTGTCGGTATATGTATACCTTATTGGTATATCATACAAGGTGTTGCTGTTATCAACATGATGTTAGCACGCGAATTTTAATACTGGGAAAGGGGGTGTAAATTTTAATAGTATGGGGGTATAAAATGTAAAGGGGTATATGAATGTAAATAGTTTGCTTAAAGGGGCATGAACTTAGTTTTCCCTTGAAATTAAGATAATGCATGGGCCTATGTGTTAATCACTTAAAATCATGCAATTTACATTTGAATCATGAATAATTACAATGAATGCCATCAATTAGAATCATAATTGAACTCACATCGAATTTCATGAATCCATGATGAAGTTTGAGAAGAATTGTATGTAAAACGTTGAAATCACTCAATTTAATAACAATTCATGCATAGTTATGCAACCCAATATTTACTGAACCATAAGTCCATAATTGAAAGAATCCCATGATTACTAGTATGAACGCTAGTTAGCCTGGTAGAGAATTTACTTTCAAATTATTAAAATCCTTCAATTAAATAACAATTCATGCTTAATTGTGTAAATAGACTATAATTGGAATGTAATGCATGCAATTGGATTGAAAATTGAACAAGATCCATGGTATAGATCATGAACCCAAAATAGCATTGTAAAGAATTCATAATAAAATCATAAATTTCATGCAATCAACATTAATTCGTGTTAAAATAGACTAATAATCATAAAGTAAATTATAATTGAAGAAGTAGAAGTTGAGAAGACCCATAAAATATACATACTTGATATTGGATGAAAAACTGAGAATTTGAAGAAACTTCATAGAAGAAAAGATTCCATGGATGAAGATCCACATACCTTGATCTAAAATCTAGGAGAAAACGGAGAATTTGGTCTTGAAGCTTGGAGAACCTTGCTTGATAAATAAGACACCTTTGAGAGAAAATTCTAGAGAGAAGATTTTTGTGATTTAGAGTTGGGGTGAGGATGAGGGAATCTGGGGGGGGGGGGGGGGCTTAGGGTAGTTTATAGAATAGAATTTAGTCCCAAAAATCATTCAGGTTCATTAATTAATACGTATGGAAAAGACCAAAGTGCCTCCTTGAAAACTGAAATTGTAAGAAAAAGTTTGAACTGTCTTGGGGCAAGTCCGCTATGCGGACCTGTTCCATTTCAGTTTATTTATTTTCGAAATATGTAAATTGAGTTCCGGGCACTCGTTTTATGAACAAGTAGTAAATTGCATTTAGTACATGTGATTTATGACCAAAATTTTTTCTTCTTTTTCTTTCTCTCCTTTTTTCTTAATCTCGAACGAATTTGACCTGTGCTGGACCACCTACGCGACGCGGAGGGGTCGTGCACTCTTCTGGAAAGGTCATTTTTGGAAAAAAAATTCTTGTGATATACTTGACCTAAAAATTCACTGAAGGCATTTTTCCGTTGTTTTACCATATTGTATCATATTTCAACCTTCAAACTCACGGGGTATACAAACAAGCTCTTCAGAACCACTCATATGTAACGCAAACATGTTGTCAATCGTGATATGTTGCCATTTGGGATTAGAAAGTGCTTCACTTTGTGGACTTATGGAGGGAAATAAAGGACAAAGATGATACAAAGGATAAACCTGTCAGAAAGAGTGGTGGAAGATTGTTCCCGCATGCATATGATGGATAATTTGGCAAGAGAGGAATGTCAGATGTTTTGAAGGCAGATGCAGTTCAATGCAGAGGATCAAGAGCTCCTGCATTTCTCTTCTTTATTTTTGGTGTATAGAACAGTTAGTTGGTGTTGAATCATTACTAGACTTTATGGCCTCTTTTGTTTGAGTTTGTATCTGTAGATATGACATACCAGGCCTTTAGGGTGCTAAAGAATATAACGTGTTACCAATTTCAAAAAAAAAAAAAAACACAGATGATACGGAGGTTAAATGGGTGATGACAAACAATGATAACTAGAAAAGGTATAATGGGGTTAGTATTATGAGTGGATTATATACCTTTTTGAAGCAATTTGTTTGACAAGCAGGAGTGAAGTCCTTAGTAGGTGCAGGATCTATCGTAGGGCATGAATAATCTAGGCCTGACTTTGGATGCAGGCAGTGATAATAAGTCGGGATTAGTGGCACTGAGGATGGAGATATCAAAGTAACCATAGAATATTAAGCATAAAATTAAGAGAACAAAATGATATGGTCGAATCCGCATTAACATTATATATACAAAATGATGTTTCATACTATGGCCATAACCTTAGATAGAGGGCTTTTAGCCACTCATAATCTGATTACAAAAGATATAATGCGTGTCAACAAGAAATATCGTTTAAGGAGATAAAGTAACCCTATGAGAATTGCGACTTTGTTCTTGCTCTATGCTTCTAGATATTCGTCCTCTAGAAACAACTAAGGATAGATATTTGTAATGTTAAAATCGCCTAGAAGGGCCCTCCAAGTCAAACTTGGAAAAGGGGAATTTTCCCTCATCTTTGGCGCCTTCCGGTGCAAGTTAGTGGCCTTCCTTTGGACCTTGTGTTGCAATCTCTTCTTGGTCTATCTGTAGGGTATGAAAACTTCAGAAGGTTGACAATCATCCTCCCTTCACCTTGGACATCATGACACCAGTGACGTAGCCACATATAAATCAGGGTGGTCAATTGGAGACCCTTTGTCAAAAAACTATGCTGTGTATACAAAAAATTGATATCGGTCAAAAATTATTTTTTATGCATATATATTAAATCTTGGACACTCTTAATAAAATTTCTGACTTCTTCACTACATGAAATTATGCTATTTCGTTCCATACCTAGTCAACTTTTAGCCTTTTTAACCTCCAATGCATAAAACACCTTACACAAGTGCCAAACATGGAAATAAGTGCACATCAAGAGTATTAAGCTAGATTATCCTACAAGGTATATACATGGAAAAGAATGGCTAAAAGGAGAGTAAATATGCCTCACATCCCTTTTCTTGAAAATGTTACCGAACATCAAGTTGATAAAATGAGCAGCACAAGGATTCCAGATAATGTGCAAGCACACTCCTTTCAACATGTCACTCGCTTTTTATTCTTGTTTGTGTCATCAATCACAACTTGTACAAGTTTTCCTATTTTATTTACTTTTTTGCCTCTTCATCCATCATAGCGGAACTCCATTGAACTTTATGATCCTCAACAATCTTGTTTGTTTTCTCCGCCTCCTTTTTTAGACAAGGAACTCTTGCTTTATGATAGGTGGGGGACTTCATTCTTGGGCCATATATCTCAATGAAATCACTAAAATTGTCAGAGTAATTGACACAATTGAATGGGAGCCCTGCATCATATAGCCACCCAAAAGCAGATACATCACGCACCCTTACTTCTTAGCAGAATCTATATCAATAGGTCCACCTTTTTCTGTTTTCATTTGGTTTTTGCAAGAAATAAAGTTGAGAGGACCTTTAATGTTACTAGTGGCGGATGAGCTACCTCAAAGGACAAGCAAACTTGCCAAGAACTCCACACGATCACTTCCCCTCCTCAAACCATTTCTGAAAGCTCCTCCACTAGTAAAAACATGATCTAGTGAATACAAGTCCATTAATACTCATCACAATATAAAAGTCCAGGTCAAAATCAGTTCAAAAAGTCAACACCTAACGTCAACATTGAAAATTTTCTTTGAAATCATCTTACCCATGAACTAAGGAACTCAAATCTAAGAGTTCTTCAAAAGTGAGGTTCGAATTGGACCTGAAATCACCCAAATACATTTTCTTAACTTTAATAGAAAAAACTTCAAATTCCATTTCTCATATGTGGTAAGTCAAAGAATAAATTAAATCAATTGGGAAATACCAAAAGGGAGGTTAGAATCTTACACCCGTGAAGAAATCTTGAAATAGCTTAAAAAATCTCCCAGATTGAGCTCTCTAGACTCCAAAATCGAAAGTAGAACCTTGAAAATCTGAAATGGGGATATCAAATGGCATTCTGTCCAGTGACTTTTGCAGGTTCGGCCAAATTATTCACCGGTGCGACACCGCTTCTGTGGAAAAATCTGTTGTAGAAACAGGATCACTAAAGATCCTCAGCCTCTGCAAATGCCAAGATCCGCCGCTTCATTGCCATGCAGGAGCGAACACTCGCGGATGCAACCTTGTAGGTGCAAAAGATCTCCGCAGCGTGACCTTTGACTTCACTCAAGATCGTTGATGCACAAAATCCTTCGCCAAAGCGCCTTCACTAGTGCAAGAGGAGTCCGTATGTACAACACTCTTAAACTTAAAATCAACCCTCAAAGCTAATGGGGAAACCCCTGAACACAAACCAATAGTCAGTTGATAATAAAACACATTCCGGACCTATAAAAATCATCAAATCACCGTGTTGAGGTCGTCGTGATCAAATTTTGATTATGATTAATGCTGGGCTTATGAAAAGCTCTATATCAAGCCAAGGACCAAAATGTGCCTGAATACCTTGAGAACTGTGTAATCCAACCTATGAAGTCAAAAAGCGCCTTTTAGATCCAATAGAATTGTCAGAATTGGAATTTGGCCTAGTTAACCTGATGCATAGATTGTGGTCTAACTTCCCTAAAACCAAACTTTCAAAACTAAAAATGTCCCCCTAAACTCGTCCAATCACTTCGGGAATCGTGTCACCCATCCCTACAAGTCACAAATGACATCGAGAAGCCAGCTAATGGTCAAAACAGGGGAAACCAACTAAAATTACCAAATGGCCACGAGAGTCATTACAGTTCACACCTTGGGGATACCTTAATCAAGCTGTTAGGGTTGTGATTGGCCATAATACGTGTCTTTATAGTTGCTTCCTATTAAGGTTGTGTTACTTGTTCTCCTTGTTCAGAAGCTTGTGTTAGTATTTAGAGGTAGTCATTTAACATTTGGAAAATCTGCAGGTCTACCTGTCATTATACACAACTATTGGTTCGATGGCTCATCGGATTACTAGTAGTTCCAGCAATTTACAGGATACACTCTTCATCTCAAGTTTGAAGGTAACTTTTGCTTTGTAGCTGACTTGTTGGCTGAAATCTATGTTTTTCTTTTTAAAAGCCGATCTTGTTTCAGATTCAAATTCCTTTTTAACTACCTGTTTAGAGTGTGGGCTTGCTATCTTCATATTTTTTTGAGTTTAGATCATTCAAAATTAAGTGAAGGGTTTCTTTTCCTTACTTGATTGTGCCTTTGTTTTAGACTCGAAATTTGTTTGGACTGTCTGTGTTGTACGTTGGTGCATGCTTTCTTTGTATATGTGTCTCTGTGACCGTCCAAATGCTCTTTGAAACAAGTGATGAGAAGTTACCACTGTCCTCAGCATAAAATCAAGTACGGAGGTCACGGTAATTTTTAAACTAGAGGTTAATGTATCTGATATTGTTGAACTGGAGGGGAGCTAATTATTGTTTATCGAAATTTAATATGATCAGTATCCGAGAGATTTCCTTATTTATAATCAACTTGTTGTATGAGCCTTTTTTTTTCATTTGCTAAAGCACATGAAAGTATAACAATGGTCAGTTAGAAATATAAGTTATCTAAAATAGAAAAGTTAAAAAGGCAGATGACTATGTTATTTCTTAAAAAGATGGATGATCCCATTGTGGCAAGTTTAGATCCTACCCTTGGTCATGACAATTAATGTTTCCAACACTGTAAAGACCTAATACATTCTTCAAGTTTATCACTTTGTTCCTTCTGAGATACTGTAGAACTTAACTAACATAAGCCAATCAGAGAAGACTTTATCGTGGTACGTATAGATCGTACCCCTTGCAAAGCTCCGCTAATCAATATATTGCCTAATTATCTGGTGATAGTTACTCGACTTTTTTTAAATTAATTCTTCTTCAAAGAACAAATGCCAGATTGTGTTAAGAGCACAAATCTCTTTGAAAACATCCTTAAAATGAATGCTTGTTGATCTTGACCTAGTAGTAGTTTCCTGATTGCACATCAAAACACTGCAGAACTTAACTAACATAAGTCAATCAGAGAAGACTATACGTGCCCCTTGCAAAGCTCCGTTAATCAATATATTGCCTAATTATGTGGTGATAGTTACTCGCCTTGTGTTAAATTAATCCTTCTTCAAAGAACAAATGCCAGATTGTGTTAAGAGCACAAATCTCTTTGAAAACATCCTTAAAATGAATGCTTGTTGATCTTGACTTAGAACTGGTTTCCTGATTGCACATATGCTTTACTGAAGCTGCACTATTCTATCCCTTTTCCTGCTAAACTGCATATTACCTGTAATTAGTGTGACTGATATCCATCTGTAATGGATTATTGTATTCCATTCTTGCATACAGATAGCACTGGCCTACAATAATAGTTTGGTAAGTAAAAGATCAACAAGTTCAAAGGAGGGAATTGTACAATCAACTTTTCTTGGTTCAGTCCAGAAGCGGGTAGAGGAGATTCTTACTTCATCTCCAGAATTTCAGAAGGATTTTTCAAATTACATGAAATATGGAAGATGGCCAACTGAAGATTATGTTAGAAGGGCCTCAACTCTTCTTTCTTGGTATGTACAATGGTACAATGTGCCCTCACCATTCCAAGTTAAAAGAGGTTTGGACAAAATCAAGGCAATTAACACATCCTCTTCAGTCCCTCTCTTACATTTGTTGTTCCCTGGGACTGATGTTACTGCCCTCTGTGAGATCAACAGAGTAGAATTTTGCTCCAGAGGATGAGATTGGAATATTTATTGTTGTTGTAACTTGTAAGTCTCTATATTCTTAATTATTAGTTTATAATGTTAGTATTGAGGTCTTTTTGGTGGGATTCACTTTAGCTATTCTGAATAGCATGTACTCTTACACATAACCTTTCTCTTCAAATGCGACATAGAAAACGTAAATACTGGTGGGATAGTTTTCAAGTCTGCTATTAGTTTTTAGCTAAAAAGTAATAGGGAAATAGACACACTTAAGAACAAAGTACAAGAACTTATAAAGGTTTGAACCTAATAAATCCTTTGAATTTATAAAAGTTTGAACTCAATGAATCCCTTCACTAGTTTTGAAATTCTAGTTGACCTCAATGATCAACCTGAGCATTGAAAAACTCCCCAAGTTGCGTTTTGGAATAGATTCAGTCACCAACATTAAAATGTAGTCTAATGCAAGGACCATTTATTACTTTAAGCAAATGATCAAATGTAGTCTTTTACACCGTGCACGATAAATATATGTTTTTGGTGTCATTAATTACACTACGACTTTAATATGCTTCATAAAATACTTTGTATATTTACTTCATGTTTTATAGTCAAATCTTAATAAAAAGTCAAATAATTTAAACATAACTATACCAAAATATATATAAAATTATATGACCCTACCCACTTTTTGTTAATTGCACAAATATACCAATGTCTATTTTGCAAAATAGACAAAAGTGGGTGGTTGATGTTTATTAATGCTGATTGACATGTGATTTGATGGGTATTAGAAAGAGAAAAAGTAGATTGAAAAATGTAAAAGTGTTGAAGAACGTGTATATATTTACCAACACAAAGAAAACCAATTTTCCTGTCTTAGTGAGCATTACTTATGATACAACAAAATATAGATCCTTTCCATATTAATTTTTTTATACATTTGAAAAATGTTTGCCTTTTACCAAAAAGCAATCAAATAAATAAAGTATAATAAATAACGAAAAATGGTTAACAAATGCATTAAAAACCTGTAGAAGATTCCTAACACCAAAAAAATACTTTGGTTACCTTTATTATTTGAATACAACTAATTAATTAGTAATGTAATTAACAAATTTATTATAAAAAAAATTTTCATCAACATTACTTATGATACATATAATCTGAGGGATCATCTGGCGTGAGGAATAAATGAAAATAATCTTGGGATAAAATTTTATCCCCCCCTTAAATATTCATTTGGTTGGATTAGAAGGAATAACTTCCCGGGATAAGTTATCTCTTCTAAGGGATGGTATAATATTTGTCATGGAATAAATTTATAAAATGACAAATATACCCTTTCCTTTATCATTTTTTATACCTTATTTTGTATATATATTTATATTATTTTTAATACAATATATA
>JAABOM020015564.1:0-19035 GCA_011800125.2 Solanum clarkiae | reverse complement strand
CAAAGTAGTACATCACTTAAAACATAAGCATCAAATCTGTAAGAAACTCTTGACATAAGCCTTAGTTTAAAGTATCAGAAAAGGTGTCAAACGGACAGGAATGGTGGCGGTCCCCTATCAGCGCCACCCTGCTAACGCCAGAAGTTCATATTCCCAACATCTCCTACACGATCCCACATAATCCCACATTCACATATAAATGAGCCAGGGCGACAGTGCCGAGCGCTCAAGTAACAATATGGGTGAACCAGGGCGACAGTGCCGAGCGTTCACGCAATAGCATAGTACATAAACATAAGGCCATCGTGGCGCTTAACGAGCCGAGGCGACAGTGCCACGCACTCACGTCACGACGCCGTCCCAAACCTCAATTCCTTATGTCTCCCAACTTGTCCAGCCCACTTCGGAAAATATACATATAACTATACCTACGCACGAGATAACCGGCCCGGGAACCGGTGAATGAGGCCAAACACAGCACGAACAGAGTCGGAATCATTATATGTATAAAACTAGTTTCAAAAGTCCAAAAACCTGTAATTTATCATTTTTAAACTCAAAAGTCATTCTTTTTCTGAAATTTGGCAAAATTGCTCGAATTAACTTTGAAATGAAATTTTTCGAATACATTGCTTTTAAACTAACCCGAATTGCGTACTTTCCATTAAAAGAGCATTAATCAAGGGATTTCATATTTACAAAATTACGATAGGATTTTCCAATCATAAAATTGGTTAAATTGTTCGTAAGATGGATTTTAACATCATTTGCAAATATGAAGGAATTTCTAATCATTCGTCGGATCAATGAGTTAAATCATGCCAAGAGACAGAAAAACCTTACATACCTTAATTCGTCCACTAAATCACTCCAGAATAAAGTCCACGCAACTTAGGTTTCCGGTTGACCGCGGTTCTCTACACAAATAACAATGACGCAATAATTAACGCTTATGTCGCATTGGAGCGTTTTAGCTTTATTTTCTATTTCAATTGTTTTAAAAATTTCGGCAGCATTTCCCCTTAAAATATGCTTCCCCGAGAATGCATCTCGGCTCAATTAATTCCAACAACACAACAACAATAACCTGCAAGCTCAAAACAATATTTCCAACGCCATAACCGTCGAACAATTCACAAAACGGAGATTTTACGCAAAATTCCAAAACAGGGCAGCCTCCAATATATATATATACAATATGTTTTATTCATCCTACACCCTCCAAAACGAGCATATAACGCTACCACAACGCACAATTCAATCCCCAACGCGAAAATACAATTTTAACCCTTACGGAATTTCCAATTCTCAACTATTTTTCAACATACACCTAGGCATGGTTTCTAATATTCATTTCCTTCCATAAACATCACATATATAGCCTTAAATAGACTTACATAGCAAAGAAACCAAATTTCACCATATATGGGAAATTTCTTCAATAATGCCATATATATAAAATTCATAAACCGATAATTAAACAATCCGTTTTTTGTGTTTTTCCATCACTATAACACATTTTTAACACCCTACTATCATTCAATTAAATCAAAGAAGCCCAAAAATTGACTTACCTTTCAATCCCCTTCAAGTTTCGATTTCTTTGTATCGGTTTAATCGCGTGTTTTTCCGACCAACCAACGTCACCACGCTACTCAGGGCATTCAATATACCAAGCTTGTAGCGTCAAATAGTCGAAAACCGAAAAAAATCGAATTGTTGTTTTCTTGAATAGTAACCCGAGAGCTGGGTTCTTTGTGCTCTTGGTTTTTCTTATTTTTTTTGGTTTGGGAAATTATGGCTAAGTGTTGATAATCCTTGTACAAGACATGTATATACATGTTTCCCCCAAACATAAAACATTTGGACCAATGAAATGAGTCCAACTCCTAAGGTCCCACACAAATTAATCTTAAAGACCAAGTTTTCAACAACTTCCACTTTGGTCCCCCTAATTTAATTAATTTAATCCGATTGAGGACGTTCGGGGTTTACGCTAAATTACGGGTCCTAACATAGGAAGACTTAGGACCAAGACCGAAAAGCCTTGGACCGAGATACAAATCACTAGCAACAAAATACAAAGGTCCACATCTAGTCCGCGATGCGAACTTAATGCGGAGGAAAATTTTACACTAGTCCGCGACAGCTGCGCATCATGGTACCATCGCAGATCGCCACTATTTTGTGCAAACTTGGGAAAATCAAATTTCACTACGGTTTCTCTAAAATTGGGGTTAGACCCATTCCCCACTCAATTTTGCCCCCTGATCAAGAATATGAAGTCGGATTTTCAATATCATGCGTGGATTTTGAGATATACGAAAATTACAATTCTGTGCACTTCTGAGACACACTTTTGGGCACTTTTTTGGGGGGCCATTTCAATATCTCCCCCTTAGGAACATTCGTCCCCGAATGGAAACGAGACGTATATAAGAAGAGTAATCATGATGAAATCAGCCCCAACAAGAATGCAATAATGCACTTAAACACCATTTTCAAAAATTTTATCATAAGTGTTAAAATCACCATGAACTGGTCAATATAAACATAAATGTATGCAAATCACATGAGGGCTGAGACTTCAGACTTGAAATCATAAAAAGGACCATTTATTATCATAAGTATGAATAGAATGAAAGAGGTACAGATGTTGCTTCTCTATGCCCGCTCCGGCTCCCCGAGAGAGACTATCGACTTAACGATTCTTCCAAAGGGCCTCGATGTACACTACATCCTTATCAATCAACTTTTTCTATCATTCCATTCATCCAATATCTCTACCAAGATCTTCTCCTAAGCTAACTTATCCTCCACAACACCCACAACCTCAAAGGGTTCTATAGCACTAGAGTCACCAACACATCCCCTCAATCTAGAAGCAAGAAGAAGAACAGGACGAAACCTATCCATATCCATACGCATTCCCCATTCGCATGCAACCTCACCAGTCCTCCTCAACACTCTATAAGGACTCACAAACCTTAAACTCAATCCCTTCTCTAACCGAACCGGACCACACTCTTCATTAGTGAAACCTTCAATAGACCCAATCACCAATTTTAAATTCAGGATCCCTTCTCCTTACATTGGCATATGACTTTTGAATACTTTGGGCTGTTTTCAACCTTTTCCTAACCAACCGTACCTCCTCCATAGCCTCCATAACCAGATCTGGACCCAACAAAGCCATTTCTCCCACTTCAAACCACCAAACTGGTGAGCTATAACGCCTACCATAAAGGGCTTCAAAAGGAGGCATACCAATGCTAGAACGATAGTTTTTATTAGTCTCATCAAGAACCCTCTTTCTCAGGTAATCAAGACTAGGCACACACAACCTATCTTGGTACCTAAGGGCACCATCTCTCCCTTGGGAGAAAACTTCCACCTTGCCAATGCTCGCCAAAGCCTTCAATTCTAACAAGGAGGTATCAAGATCTTGCCTTGCTTCTACCTCATCAACCAAGGAATCATTTTGAACCACCAACAACCACAATACCACCATATTAAACCTCTTCCGACCTAACCCTCAATCTAGCCAACCGGCGGACCTCCTTATCGACCCCTTTGCTACTACCATCAATATGAAATAGGCTACCCATGGAACCTTACTCGAAGCACCAACACAACATTAGTCTTACCGGGATGATAATGCACACTCATATCATAATCCTTAAGAATTTCTAACCACCTCTTATATCTCAAGCTAAGATCCTTTGGGTGAACATATATTAGAGACCCTTGTGATTGCTAACCACATCAATATGCACCCTATACAAATAATGACGTTAAATTTTCTAAGAAAATACCATAGCAGCCAACTCAAGGCCATATATAGGATAATCCTTCTCATGTATCTCAAATTTTCTAAAAGCATAGGCTATCACCTTACCATTTAGCTTCATAACACAACCGAAACTAATTCGGGAGGCATTACAACACATAACAACCCCTTCCAACCCTTTTGGTAGGGACAAGATAGGAGTGGAGATAAGCTTATCCTTCAACATTAGAAACTCTTTTCACACTTCTTGATCCACATAATCTTAGCCTTCTTTTGAGTCAACTTAGTCATGGAAGAAGCAATAGAAGATAACTTATTCACAAACCTTCGGTAGTAACCCGCTAAGCGCAAGAAACTCCTAATGTCCAATGGAGTCAAAGGTCTTGGCCAATTTCTAATGACATCCATCTTTTTTAGATTCACCCTAGTACCATCCCCCAATACCGTATGTCCGAACAACGCAACCTCTTTCAATCAATTCACATTTCTCATATTGAGCATACAACTTTGCTTCCCTTAATCTTTGTATCACTAATATTAAATGGGCCACATGCTCTAAATAAATCAATACTTCATCACTAGAGACCGCCAGAAACATGCCAAGGTAGGGTTTTAAGAGCCTATTCATGAAACCCACAAACATATCCAGGTGCATAAGTCAACCAATCGACTCCTCCATGACTCAAAATGTTCGTTTCCTAGCCCGAAAGGCCACCTAGGGATATCACCTACCCCCGTCCTCACTTGGGGACAAAATCTGAACTGAAGATCAATCTTAGAGAAGTGACTGACCCATTAAAGTTGGCCAAACAGATTATAAACCCTTGGTGGGGGGTAGTTATCCTTTATGGTGACTCTAATAAGTTGTCAGCAATTAGGACACTTTCTAAGGGAACCAACCTTCGCTTATGCAAATAACACCGGGAAGCTCATTAGGAATGACATCAAGGAACCCATTTACTACCAGAACAACTCAATAGAAATAACTTAGGTTCAACACCCATAACTCTTACAAGATGATACATGCCACCCTTACGGAACAATTGTACCTCAAGACAAGAAATGGGATTACCTCTTCACTACCACTCAAGAACATGTTTATTAGGGAATTGGAATCTCATTCTATGGGTCCTACAATTAATGGGAACACAATATGCATGTAACCAATACATCCCAAGAATGACCTCAAAATCTACCACATCCAAGTTAACAAAATGACAAGGAAATACCTAAATGCAACATGACCACGGAACAATTTCTATAGACCTTTCTAGAAACAATAGACTCACTAATGGGGTAGACACCAATAAGTTCACACAATAACTCAAGACACACATGAAGCCCATGAACAAATATAAGAGGATAATGAAAGATATAGTGGAACTAGGACCCATCATGCACACACATAAAAGTAAAAGGAAACTTCGATATACCGATAACAATATTGGGCAATGTCTCCACTCCTTGAGCCTCTTGATCAAATGACCACCTTATTCTTGAGGTCGACCACCTTTAAACCTGTTTCGAGCATGAAGACAATTAATAACTATGTGATACATTTCACCACATCCAAAGCAAGCACTAGATTCCCCCAACATGGGCCACCGTGGTTCTTCCTACACGTAGGGCACTTAGGCTTGGGCCCTCCACCATTACCACCTTTACCCTTGAGGCGTTTATGAGGACAATTATTTATCTTATGACCCATATCTCCACAACCATAACAAGCATCCGTACCCTTCAAGCATTGACCATCATGGCATGTACCACATCTTGGGCTCCTAGCATAAGGCACCATACCACCCCCACCTTTGGGACTTTTGAACTTTCCTTCAAAACGACCCTCTTGGCCTCCTTATCCTTTCTCTTCCTCATCTTAGCACTTGAAGTCTCGGGGGCACTCACTTGTTGGTTGAGGCTAGTTTTCAATTTTGTCACTGCTTTTGTCAATACCCATAGAGCATTGCAAACCTCCATATTCAATATATCACTGTGTTGAGAAACTTGAGACATATTCTAAAATGCGAAGATTAAAATAAGAAACAAGCCTTAGGGGACTTAACTCTATCACATGACATAGAATAAAAGAAGGGAAACATTTCCTAAGAACGCCTCATAGCCTCTCATTCATAGTCACGGCGCGCTTCACAACCATGAATAGGACTCTAATAGACGTGGTGTGTTGGACTCCGAGGACCATTAATATCCTAGTACTCTAATACCAATTTGTCACGACCAAAACTACGGCCTAGACGTGACACGGTGAATGGGGGACTCGAAGGAACCGAAAACAAGCCTCCTAGCATATCATACACACATCATTGGTCACGGAAGCAAGATAAACAAAAGAGAAAACATAAATAAGGGAAATTGAGACTAAGGGAGAGTTTAATACTTAAATAACATAGATGAGTCAAAACTCAAGCATAATACATAACTCATCCAACAACACCTATAGACATAGAACTTAGTGGGGTCTAAGCCAAATAACCGAGCTCATGCTCATAGTGATGACCATAAGTATTTCGAAATACACAAGTTGTCGTCTAAGCATAAGCATGAAAGAAAATAGATATTGTCACCAGACGTGAGGACTCACCAAAGCTAACTTGAACAATCCGACTAGCCACGTGAAAGAGAATCAACTGGAGCTCCGGTTCCTACATGGTAATATCATGTAGGCATAAAGTATGCATTAGTACGTTTGAATGTACTAAGTATGTAGGATGCAATGCAACAAGAGATAGGCACATGGCAAAATGCAATATTATAAGCAAAAGATGGTATATTAGCAAATATGATATGAATGAATGATACTTGAAGCAAAACATGCTTATATAAAACTTATTACATATGAAGAAGGTGACCATCATTAGATATCCAAGGCCTACTACCTCTTTGGTGAGCCAATTGAGGTATATGCCCCCCTAATATGGTAGAATAGGCCTACCACCTCCAGAGTTAGGCGAATGAGCTATATACCCCTTAATGTGGTAGCACGGGCCTACCACTCCTAAGCTAGGTGAATGAGGTATACACCCCTCAATATAGTAGCATGGTCCTACAACCCCCAAGCTAGGAAAATGAGGTATATACCTCTTAATATGGTATCACGGGCCTACAACCCCCCAAGTTAGGCGATTAAGGTATATACCCCTTAACATGGTAGTTCGGGCCTACTGCCCCCGAACTAGGCAATTGTTCAACTTTCATCATAATAGATACTTTTCATGAAAACCTCATATAAATACCTTCATTTCATTAACATAGAGTCACTCAAGTCATAAGTCATGCAATGGATCGTCAATAGTTCAAGAATCCAAAATAGAACATTTTATCAAACACTTGGTAGATGTGCAATACTAATGTAAAACCATGTAATTCAAGAGTGAAATAATGCAATAAAGTCCAATGTAAACTACCCACCAATACTTGATAATAACCTTGTGCAATGTACATCAAAACCTTTCATCAAATCAAACAATAGACCATAGATTTATAGCTCAAAATATGTTCAAATAGTCACAAGTTTATGAAACCCCAACATAGTTTATTATCCGATTCATAATAAGGAAGACCTATAAGTAAATCAACTTAGAATCATGCAATTTAGGTAAAAAAGAATCTTTGCCACCATGGGTGAAAGGACCTAATGGTTGAAACCCACGTACCTTAACTTTAGAGAATGAATTGATGAAGATTGGAAATGGAGACTTGAAGATTAAGTGAAACCCTTAAGATCTGGATGAGTTTTGGGACTTCAATTTTGGGGTGAAATATTTGTCTAAAGGTTTGGAGAGAGTATTTGGGAATATTTTGTATGATTTGAAGGTAAAATATGGCTAAGTATAGGTATTTTCAAGCATAGGAAGGCTTAGGCCCAAGACCCAAAAGCCTTGGACCGAGATAAAAATCACTGGTAACAAAATACACAGGTCCTGGATGTGGACCTATCGCAGAGGTAAATTTTACACTGGTCCGCGATGGCTGCACATCATGGTACCATCGTGGACTACCACTATTTTGTGCAAACTTGGAAAAGTAAAATTTCACTACGGTTACTGTAAAATCAAGGCTAAACTTATTTTCTACTCAATTTTTCCCTTTGATCAAGAATATGAAATCGAAATTTTGATATCACGCACGGATTTTGAGATATATGGAAATTATGATTTCTGGCACTTGAGAGGCACATTTTTGGGCACTCTTTTTTTGAGGGTCGTTTCATTCCTTCGAGGTCTTAGTACCAAGGTAAAGCTTAGTACGACTTTTCACCCTCAAATGGATAGCCAAGCCAAAAGAACTATCCAAACTCTTGAGGATATGCTCAGAACTTGTGTATTAGAGTTTAAGGGTAGTTGGGATGATCATCTTCCACTTATTGAGTTTTCTTATAACAATGAATATCATTCCAGCATTGGTATGATTCCTTTTGATCCTCACTACGATAGATGGTATAGACCCCTGGTTGGATGGTTTGAGGTAGGGAACATGGCTTTTTTGGGTCCAGATCTGGTTATGGAGCCCACGGAGAAGATAAGGTTGATAAGAGAAAGATTGAAAACAGCCCAAAGTCATCAAAAGTCCTATGCTGATGTGAGGAGAAGGGATATTAAATTTAAGGTTGATGATTGGGTCTATTTAAATGCCTCACCCATGAAGGGTATGGTTCGTTTTGGTAAGAAGGGTAAATTGAGACTAAGATTTGTTGGTCCTTATAGAGTGTCGAGGAGTATTGTAAGGTGGCCTATGAGTTAGAGTTTCCCAATGATATGAATATGGTTCATCCGGTCTTTCATGTGTCTATGTTGAGGAAGTATGTGGGCGACCCAAGTGCCATTGTACCTCTTGATGTTGTGGGTGTTGTTGAAGGCAATTTGACTTATGAAGAGGTTCCGGTAGAAATTTTAGAAAGACAAGCGAAGAGGTTGAGGAACAAGGATGTTGCCTCCATCAAGGTCCTTTGGAGAAACCAGCAAGTTAAGAGTGCTACATGAGAATCCGAGGCGGACATGCAAAAGAAATATCCTATCGCTTCCATTCTACTTAAGCATAAGATACTAATTCAAGTCCCTTATATGATTTCAAGTCTTATGTTTCAGCCCTTATGTCATTGCATGCATTCATGTTTATGTTGACAAGTTCATGGTGATTTTGACACTTAAGTTGAGATTTTGAAATGATGTTTAAATGCAATGTTGCATGCATGTGTTGGGATGAACTCATCTTAATTATTTCTTTCATATACATTTTTTTATATTCGGGGATGAATGTTCCCAAGGGGAGGATGTTGAAATTCTCCAAAAAGTGCCGAAAATATGCCTCAGAAATGTCCATAATCGTCATTTTCGTATATCTCAAAATCAGTGCGTGATATTGAAAATCTGACTTCATATTCGTTATCAGGGAGAAAATTGAGTGGGAAATGGATCTAACTCCAATTTTAGAGCATCCGCATCAAAATTTTATTTTTTAAAATTTTGATTTCCAGAATCTATCTGCGCCCCTAGCGCGATGCGGCCATGGCGTGGACCTATACATTTTTTTGCCAGTTTTGCTTACTTCAGTCAAGGCTTCCAGGCGATAGGCCTAAGCCTTCCTATATATAAAAGAACATATACTTAGTCATTTTGCAACCTCATATCATTCAAAACATTCCCCAAAAACCCTCTCAAACACTTAGCCAAATATTTTACCCAATTCAAGTGTCCCAAACTCATTTCGGATCTTAAGGAATTCACTCAAGCTTCAAGGTCTCATCCCAATCTTTATCAAAGGAATCTCCAAAGTTGAGGTATGTAGATTTCAACCATTGGGTCCTTTTACCCATAGTGTCCAACCTTTCTTTTTATACAAATTAAATGTTTTCAAGTTTATTTACTTATGGGTATTCTTACTATGCATTTAATTATAAACTATGTTGGGGTTTTCATGAAATACGTATTGTTTAAGCATGTTAAGCCATGAATCAATATTCTATGATGAGATTTGATGAAGGGTTTTAATGTATCTTGCATGAGGGTGTTACCAAGTGTTGGTGAGTTGATTTACATTGTGTTTTCTCACATGATTTCATTTTTGAATAGCATGATTTTGAACTAGCTTTTCATCAATCTCGTATGGAGCCAAAGATTCACTATTTTTTGGCTTTGAGGTATGATGGAATAAAGTAAAATGGCTCTTTAAACTGCCTGCGCTTCTTTCAATTGTGAAGTAGCAGTTCGTTAATGCAACTTTCGACGCTCATCATGGGTCATCCAGAAACAGTTGCGCTATATTTTTAAACATAGAGGTAAGGCTACGTACATCCGACCCCCCCAACCCCATAATGGGCGGGAGCCTTTGAGGCACTGGGGTAATGTTGTTGTTGTTATTGTATGATTTTGAACTAGCATTACACACATGCAAAGTGTTTGATAAAATGTCTGATTAAGGGTTTTTGAGTTATTGAAGGTCTATTGTATGTCTTATAAGTTAAGTGGCTTTATGATCATGTAAGGAATGTACATATGTGTTGATTTCATGTAAAGTATCTATAGTGTTGCAAGTGACTACACCTTGTTGAGGGGATGTTATGCCTCAAGCACCATGGATGGTAGGGCGCGACAACTATCAACAATTGAGGGGTTTATACCTCAATCACCATGGACGGTAGGGTATGACAACCATCAACCAATTGAGGGGTTGATACCTCAATCGCCTTTCTAAGGGAGTGGTAGGCCTTGGATTCTATAATGATGGTCTCTTCCTACATATGTACTATGTTTCCATATAAGCATGCTTTACTTCAAGCGTTGATCATGCATGTCATGTTGCTAATATACTATCTCTTACTTATATATATGCATTTTGATTATGTTGCCTATCTCTTGTTGCATTGTATCCTACAGACTAATGTTCTATCAAAATGCAGCACATTTGTTCCTAAAACAAAAGATTTTGCGAGTTCTTAATGTGACTTTTTATGGTTTTTATGTGTATTTATGTGCTATTACAGAAAATATAGGTTGGCATGCTTTTGGGACAAAATTGCAGATTTTGCTGAAGTGCAGGATATACGAGCCTTCCTATGAGTCGTAGCCTGAACTACGAGTTATAGGATGATCTCGTAACAACAAACAGTGAGCAAAAATAAAAAATCTACTAAGTGGAGCTCAGCCCTACGAGGCCATTCTATGAGTCAAAGTTCTCACTATGACTCGTATACTTGGGTTCAGAGCAAGAAACAGAGAGGATCAAGAGCTGAGGCCAAGACTGTGAGAGGAGCATATGAGTTATAGCCCAAGCAACGACTCGTACCAGTGGATCATAGCAATCAAGTCCAAAATGCAAAGTGCCTACTACGAGACCTCGATTATGACTTGTGGGTCACCCTATGAGTCGTACCTGTATGACGTACCTGCTGCTAGTTGTGTTTTCTATTTAATTTTTAGGATTAAATTGTAAATATATAAAATACGTAATGAAAGGGTTTTAGAGTTAGATTCTACACATTGAATATCTTATAGAACAATTTGAATATTCTCTCTTGAATATTCTAAGGGTTTTCCTAGGGTTTAGTGTAGATTCTCATTTTTAATTTGAAGACCCACTTTTGTGGATTGCAAGACTCACATTGTACTTATTCTCCATTTATCAAAGTTTGTGGTTTGCAACTTGTGGTATTCTTGTTCTTCATTGTTTTGGATAAACTCTCAACTATGTCATCTATTTGCGTTGTTGTTGAATTTACCTTATCCATAAGTAGCTAAGCACCCACAACTTAGGGTTGTGGGAATCATGAGTAGTTGACTTTAAATAACATAGACTTTGTGCATTTTTTTTATTGGGGTTTTGCATGTATTATTTATTTCAGTTCATTTTAATTGTTGTTTGGTGGTGGCCAATACCAAACCTCGCCTACTATCACGATCCTGAACAAGGTAGTGACGAATAGCAAAAGGGAATTGATGATAGGATTTAATGTGTTCTCGTCTAATCAACCAAACTTGACCAAGGGGAGATTGACTGGGACAATGGGTAATGGTTAGTTGGCACACCATGTTTGTTGACCAAGCGCCATGGTGAAATTTGACCTTCACCTTCACGCGAGGGCTGGAAAAACCCAAGTTTCCATCCTGCATACGGATTTTCAACTAGAGTTATATTGCCTAGGGTAATTGAGTCAACAAATCATGAGGAACAGAATTCCCGAGTTGTCCCTAAATTTGAGTGTCTTTCCACATAGTTGGTATAGTGTTTATTTTTATTTTTGTTCTTAAATCACCAAAAAAAAACCCTATTTTGAGATTTTAGTAACTGATGCTTGAAATGATTGGTAGTGGATCTTTTTAGTCAAGCCTCGTATTCCCTGTGGATTCGAACCTAATCTCCGATTAGGTTAATTGCTGATAGCGACCATTTTATTATTAGAGCGTGAACATCATTACATACTTAGTACATTTAAACGTACTAACACATACTCTATGCCCACATGATATTACTATGTAGGAACCAAAGCATCTCACAATCTTCTTCCTCGTGGCTAGTTGTGACATTCGAAGACAAAACTTGGTGAGTCCTCAACTTCGAGGAAAATAGCTATTGATCCTATGTTATGTAAAGACTCTTTTCTTTGTTTATATGCTTATGACTATGGCGGTGATCCCGAAAAGTTGTTTTGGCCCCCACCCAATCTATGTTGGATGTGTTGTTGGACAAATTTTGTATTTATGCTTTGAGCTTTGACTCCTTTGATGATTTGAGCTATGAAAAACTTCTCTTAGTCCCTTTATCCTTATTTATATTATCTTATTGTTGTTTAACTGCTTCCGCGATCAAGGATGTGTAAATGATATGCTAAGAGGCTTGTTTGGGTTCCCTTTCGCGGTGTCACATCTAGGCTCTAGGCTTGCGTCGTGACATAAGTACACGTGATGGAATGGTAGAATCAATGAGGAGTGCATCTTTAAACGGCTGGATAGAATTCTCATCAATGATGCTTTCCTACAATTGTTCTCCTGTAGTAAGGTGCAACATTTATTCGGACTGGGCTCCGATCATGCCACTTTACACTTTGTATGTAGAACTAGTGGGGGTAATATGATTAAGCCTTTCAAATTTTTAACTTCTGGTGCAATCATAAGAATTTCTATGAAGCTGTGAAAGAGAACTATAATGTTGACTTTACAGGAAGTCCTTTCCTGATTCTCCAGACTAGTAGTGGCAAATGGGCGGGTTGGATCAAATTTTGATTGATTGAAAATATGTCAATATAAAATGAGTAATTATTCAAACTCGCCCATACATTAAATGGGTAAAAATGGGTTGGGTAAGAAATAGATTGGGTAAAGCACTAGTTTACCCAAATTTTAATAAGCAAATATTACTCTACTTTAAATTCAATATGGATAAAATAATTTACTTTATTTTTGGATGAAAAACATTAAAAATATTTTATTTAATTGTATTGTATCATAAAATTAAATTTGATACCCAATGTGAGATTTGACTTTTAAATTGGGATGGATCCCAATTCTAAATTGATCATACGACTAGAAGTGAGATCTGACATATAACTTTTGACTCGAATCCTAATCCTGACACTCGAACTGAGTGAGGGTCAAGTATTGGAGTGAGATAAAAATATATTTTGAAAAATTTGAATTTTTTTTTAAATTCAACTTTCAATTTTTCTCATATTGATTTCATGCTTATAAGTTACAAACGGCTCATTCTATTGACTTTTCTAACTGTAGCAATTTTTTCAATCGAATTTACAACTTTTATGATAAAATTTGAATTTTTTATAAAGAAAAAAGATTTTACAAAAAAAATTGATTTTCTTTGAGGGTGGAAGGGTGAGGGATTGAGGGCTTGTGGAGGGATCATGTATTGGGTGGAATACGAAAAGAATTATAATTTGCAATTGGAGGAGAGTTTTGACAAATATTTTTCTACTTTCAGAGGTAAATTATTTTTCTTAAATTTGTAGAAAATAATTTTATTTAAAATTTTATTTTCTAAGTCAATAAACTATAAAAAAATTAGAAAACATAACGGACTTTGAGTGAAAAGAAGTTAGAAGCTTAACCCATATGATCAAATCATAGTCTACCCATATTTTACACATAAATATCCATATTTCTATGGGTTGAATATGGGTTTAAACCCATATTTTACCTATGTAAAAACGTCACTCACCCAAACTACTAAAATATGGGTGTGTTGGGCGGATTGGGCGAGTTACCAAAATATGGGTTCATTTGACGGTACTACTCCAGACAAAGTTTTCAAGTTAAAACTGCTCTATCTAGCTAGAGTGGAGAGGTATTTGGCAATATTTTCATTAAAAAGGCCACCATGGAGGACATCATTCAGGTTAAAGAAGTACTATTGGAGGTTGATTCTTCTCCTGAACACAGAGCAGAGTTGAGTAGAGCAGAAGCTGAGCTTAAAAGATACTTAAAGCTAAAAGAGGAGTTTTAAAAATCAGGGATGCAATGGTTTTCTCAGGGGGACAAAAATACAAAGTTATTTCATTCATATGTACAAGGTAGAAGAAAGAAGCTACAGGTGAATGAGATTGTAGATGAGTAGGGAATTCCTCAACTCATCTGCAGAAATATGGAGACAATCTATGGAGTTTTTTATAACACAGTTTACTGAGGGTAATATAGGTCAAGACTTTTCAATGCTAGACCATATTCCCGAGATGATCACAGAGAAGGAGAACATAGATATGATTAAACTTCCAAATGAAGAAGAGGTGAAGAATGTTGTGTTTGAGCTAAGTGGTAATAGTGCTCCTACACCTGATGGTTGCTCAGACTACTTTTTCAGAAATGCTTGGGCATTGTCAAAATGGATGTGACTAATGTGGTGAGGGTTTTCTTTTGTAGGCAAGAATTACCAAATTATATTACACATACTAACCTTGTGTTACTTCCAAATATAGAGTTCCCAAGAATATTTTCAAATCTCAAACCTCTTAGTTGGAGTAGTTTCAACAATAAGGTCATATTGAGGGTGATTTATGACAGAATGGTAAGGGTTCTTCCTAGGCTCATATCTCAGACTCAATCTAGGTTTGATAAAGGTAGGAGTATCATTGAAAATGTGTTATTATCTTAGGAGATCATCAGACTATTAATAGAAGAAGCAAGTTTACAAATGTGGTGGTGAAACTGGATATGATAAAGGTCTATGACAGGGTTCCTGGATATATCTGACAAAGTGCTAAGAAAGTTTGGGTTTTCTAAGATTATTATTGACATAGTGTGGAGATTGTTTACTAATAACTGGTACTCAGTCTTAGTCAATGGGCAATCATATGGATTATTTAAATCCTCCAGGGGTCTCAACCAAGTAGATCTGCTTTCCCCTACCTTATTTATAATAGTTGTTGAGGTACTTTCTAGAGGGTTTGATAGTTTGCATGGGGATGAAGAGTTTAGGGGATATAGATTGTCAAAATGGAGTTGACAGAGAAATTATCTAGCATATGTGGATGATCTTATACTATTCTTATCTGGGAACAACAAGTCCATTATCAAAATGATGCACGTTTTGAGAAGATAGGAAGAAGTGTCTGGACAGTTGATCAACAAATCAAAAAGGTTTTTCTATTTGCATGAAAAAACTTCATTGATTTTCTCTATCAGGCTGAGGAATCTAACAGTAATAAGGCAAGGTGATTTCCTCTTCACCTACCTGGGGTGGCCTATGTTTTCTGGAATACCTAGAAATGGGTACTATGAAGATATGCTCAGGAAAGTCTCAAGAAGAATATTGACATGGAAAAACAGATTTCTGTCTTATGGGGGAAGATTCATCTTAATTAATCAGGCTTTGTAACCAATGTCAATCCACCTCTTATCCGCTATGAGTGCTCCCAAAGGTTTCATTAGAGGCTTGCATCAGATTTTCACCAAGTTCTTTTGGGGGAACACAACAATAGCAAAAAGAAGACATTGGGCCAGATAGGAAGATATGTGCTATCCAATTGAGGGAAGAGGTTTAGGTTTCAAGTCCATTTTTAATCTTAACAAGGCATTGGTAGTTGAATTCTGGTGGACTTCTAGGACATTCATTGGATCTTTATGGTGTAATTACTTATGGAATAAATACTATAAGAAGCTTCATCCAAATGTTGTTATGACTAAGGCATCCTCACAGGTCTGGAGACATATGTCAGCTATTAGAGAGGAGACAAAGCCTTTTATTTGGTTGTAAATCAAAGCAAGTAACTCTAATTTTTTGCTAGATAATTGAAAAAAGTTGGGGGCTTTGTATGATATTGAAGGAGATGTTGTTGAGGAAGGGGACACTAAGGTGAAAGATTTTATCAGAGATGATTTATGGGATGAAAACTTATTAAAGGAGACCATCTTAGCTGAAGTTACAAACTATATAGTCCATTAGATCAAGCCTGATATATTGGGAACAACAAATAAAGCTTGGTGCCTGGTATACTCATCAGGAACATTTACTGTCAAAAATGCCTACCAGCTTTTGAGACACAGGAAGGAGCGAATGGAATGGGCTAAAATGTTATGGGTAAAAGGCCTCCCATATAAAATTTCATTCTTCCTATGGAGGGTCTATCACAGGAAAGTTCCTACTGATGATATCATCAAGAATATGGGGATACTAGTGGTGTCTAAATGCTACTGTTGTGACACTGGTGGTAAAGAGAGTTTGAACCATCTTTTACTAATAGCCCCATAGCCTAAAAACTATGGAAATAATTTGTTATTTGTGCAGAATTCAACATGGAGAATGGTCACCTATTCCCCATAATATTAAATTGGTGGAGGCACACAGAGACTTTGAGGGCCAAAGAAATCTTGCATGCCATCCCAGCAATCATAATCTAGGAGATTTGGAAGAGACGGAATGCTATCAAGCATGGAAATGTAATCAACTATTGGAACCTTCAAAATAATTGCCTGAAGACCATCCAAAAATTGATTAGTACCACATTTCTTAACTAGAAAAGGGTACCTATGGACTGGAATGATAGCTTTAACATCCTACAAAGCTATAAACCTAGTCTGGAAGTTACTATTATCATATGGTTTCCCCCACAACCTGGATTGTTGAAATGCAATACTGACGGGGCAAGCAAGGGAAATCCAGGGAAGAGTTCCTATGGTTTTAGCATTAGGGATTATAATGGTGACCTCATTTATGCTGAAGAAAACTATTTAGGGGAAACTAAAAACACTATTGCAGAGGCCACAACAATAAAAAAAGGCTTAATATGTTGTGTCTCACAGGGTTTTGAGAGGATAGTATTGGAGACAGATTCATGGAGTATGAAGTGCATAATACAAAGAGAATGGAAGATACCCTGGGGTATTGTGGATATAATTAAGGACATCCTAAGGCTAACAGAGGGTAAGGATTTCAAGATCATGCATGTAGTCAGAGAAGCCAACCAATTTGCAGACTATATAGCAAACATAGTAGTTAATAGTGAGTTAAAGCACACATTCACAACATTCAAACAACTACCTAGCATAGCAAGCAAAATATTAAACATGGATAAAAAAAGAGTTCCAACATTACAAGTAAGGAAAAAAAGCACCATACATAGTAGCAATAGTATTCATAGCCAATGACAGAACCTAATGTTTGCACAGAACAAATTTTTACAAAGAAGGCCAAGGAGAAGAACTGTGCAAACAAACATAACTATAGACTAGTCAGCTCCCAGAAAAATGCACAAAACTAGTAGCAAAAGAGGAAAAATCAGAATCAATTTTGTAGAACTTAGTATGCACCATCACCCATGCCATTTCCAAAGCCAGATGCTCTTTACTCTTGCTCCAGATAGCTTAGGGGTCAACAATGAAGGGAAACAGTAATAGAAGTGAAATAGCAGAGGCAACTCTTACATGGACAAAGATGATGGAGGGGGCCTCGATTCTTCACAATTGGTACTTCCCACTAGAGACAACATCTACAAGCAACAATGTTAAGTCAGGTCTTAGCGCATATGAGTTGCAGCTGACGAAGAAGGGACACTCACCTTTAACAACTGATAAGAGAGCCATTAAGCCAAAATGTGAAGATAGTTAGATACTTAGAAGCAAAGGAAGAAGAATCATTTGGTCGACTCCCACTGAAACATGATTTTTAGTGGTGGATAATGTAAGGACCCGTTAGATATTTTAAGAATTGATCCTATTATTTTCTTAAAAATATCCCTATCGTAATAATTGTAGTAGGTATTTTGGACTATTCGGTAGTTAAGACTATTTAATTTATGGATAAGAAATGACATGGGTTACTGCAATGTAGCCACTATTCTTTCTTCTTCTTTATATTGTTAATATTATATTGATAGAAATAAGATATTTTGGGAGCAAAAGCTAATGGAATGGATAAAAATCTTGTACTAGAATTATTATAAAGATTGTCTACAAATTGATAAGGACAATGTTAAGTGGGAAGAGCACCATGATTAAATATCCTATCTCAAAATAATTATTCCCATTAGGACAATTATTATAATCTTGAAATAAGAGGTTGGGGTACTATATATATCCCCTTAACACTTCATAGTTAGCATAAAATAAGGAAGAAGAAGAAAGAGGGTAGGGAGAACATAAGAGCCTCTTGACAGTCTGCAATTTCCAGGTAAAGGCAGATTAACTTTTTAACTCCACCAATTTAACCTTCCTCAATTATGTAAGCATGTTCTTCAATATACTTTTCCATGTATTATTATATGTGTATATGCAAAGAATGAAACAAGATGACTTTTACATGCAAGGTGACGTTAATTGGACACATAACGGATTATACTGAAAAAAATATTTGATGATTACTGGAAGCCAGATTGGATCTGGACAAACATATGAATTAATTGAACTATATCTTATAGTTCTAAATTTCTTTTATATTAAAACACTACTAGTATTATATAATTATTATTCACTTTACTAATATAAGTATCTTATTTTGATATTTAAAGTGATTACGGATGTCGTTAAAAGTCAGTACACAGACGCAACACTGTGCTGTGATTCTTCATCAATTAAGCACGGTGAATAGATACAACAATATACATGATGTGCTACACCATTAATAAGCTACTTAATATTACTTCATTCTTTAACTTTATTTTTTTAACTTAGCAGATTAAAACAATAGTATAGATTACTTTAAAAACTTTAATAATGTTAGAACCCGTAAGTTAGACCCCGAAAATCCTTAATTGGTTCGATTTAATAAAGTTTGGGACCAAATGTAAAATT
>JAABOM020015543.1:0-19037 GCA_011800125.2 Solanum clarkiae | reverse complement strand
CATAATATGCAGATCACATTTAAACACGAACAAAGGCAAATAAAACATTTATATCAGCAGACAGTGGCCAAAGAACTACGGGTTGGGCTAAGAACTGAATCACAATTCATATACCTTCTTTGGTGACAGAAATTAAGCCATAGTTCATGCATACCAAATTAACAAGAAAGATTACAATCATAACGATAAAAAGTAGTACCATTTAGACACTTAGCCTCGAATCTTGATAGCTAAGCAGTTAACAAAATGATAACCACGACATTCTCAGCCAATACACTTTCGAGCTTAACATAATACCAAATTCTAACTTCTTATTTCATAAATTAATGAACATGATAGACCCCAACCAAACCATATATAGTAAACAAAGCTTAAGGAAGCAAGATAAAAGTAGTTTGATCTTGAAATTGAGAAGCTTAAACGAAGAATAAAGTCATGCATCCTGTACTTTGAATCACTGCCAATGTAACAAACCATATATATGTCGATTTTAGACCCCAGGAACTCAGATTGATATCAGAAAGTGCAACAAACAAACCATACTATGAACATTACAGCATGTATTTAAAGAAGCAAAATCATTCCAGCATCTGTTTTAACGGCCATTTCAGCAAATCAAATCGACAGCTAATCAAAAATTCTCAACACTTAGGTATGATTTTGGGATCCGGGGAGACATCTTAACCACTAATGGGTGCAGTAACCGTAATAAATTCATCGACCCAAAAGGACAGGGCATTTCCAGTTGAAATCAACTCAACACAAATGTGACAAACCATGAAACAACTTCCAGATTTTATGCATAAGTACATCATATGATACTTAAAATAGAACCAAGATAAGAGTGTTACAGCAACAGCATAGTATCAATTTGATCACAACATAAGAAGCAGTGAAAAAATGAAAACGTCTTCAAACGATACATAGTACCCGTATCAGATTCGACCAAGACTGAGAATCATTCAAACACTAATGATGACCAACCACAAAAATCATTTTTTTCCAACAGGGCATTTTCAATCAATATGAACTCAATGCAAGTAAAAATAGTTTCAATATAATTCCAATTAGAAACCAGTGAAGCATAAACAGAGAAGTTTCGACAGTTTCAAAGTTCACACTTTAACACAGCTATGAGACTTCGAACAAAATGAGATTATAGTATTACCTTTTTTCGGGCAACGAAATGGGACGACGATCCTAATAGTGAGTTTCGACACCACAATGAAGCTTTGTTGCGAGTTCCTTGACTAAAAAATCAGACGCTCTGGCTTTCAAGAGCTTCGAAATTAGGGGAGTTCGGGAAATCGATTCTTTGTGAGGTTCGATCTCCGCCTAGGGTTTTTCGGGTTTTTCTTCTTTCTCTATGGTTGACGGCTAGGGTTTTTGGCTCGATCACTGCCTCTTCTATATTTCAATCCCTCTCCACCGCTGATTTTCTTACTGTCTTTTCCATCCCCGTGATTCTCTGTCTCTCCTCTGTTCTTTTTGTTCCTTCTTTCTCTTTTTCTGTGTTCTTCGCCCTCCTCTGTTTCTCATCTCTAGTTTTTGTTTTCGATTTTTTTGGTTTTCGATTCCTTTTTCCTTCTGTCCCCATCTCAGAAATTGAAGGAGAGGAGCTTCAAATAGCTCCCCTTCCATTAATGCAACGGACCAAAATAAAAGAGAAGAAGGGTACGCGGGGAAAGGGAATGGCGCCGGGGAAAGGAAAAGGTTTTCGGGAAATGGAGAAAGGTCTGGGGAAAGAGGAATGGGCGGTGCATTTCACAAGACTTACTATTGAGTAATCGATAAAGCCACAAGCTACAAGCTTGAATTTGATAAGTAAAATCCCAAAATCTTGTGAAATCTCCAAGAAAATAATATTTTTTAATGTTTTCTAGCTCTAACCGTCCAAGACTAACTAAAAACGAAATAAAATGCCCATTTATATATAAAGAAAACCTAATCCTAGTTAAAATAGGAAAAATCCATCGGTATGGACACGGGACACCACACGGCCCGTGTCACGGTATACACTCCGTCAAATGGTCCATGTAGTTGTCCTTAGCCTCATCTTCACTGCTCCTAATGTGTTGCTACATGCTCCGGAAAATGGCTTGTTTCACGGGCCGTCTGTCGTTCCTTTGCAATTTTTTCGCCCAACATCTTCCACACGCCGACACTTCACGGATCGTGTCTAGTCACACGGTTCGTTTAACGACCCGTCTAGCTCCACTTTGAGTTATTTTGCTTACTTTTCGACGGTATCCTCATCACGTCATATTGATGGTCAGCTAAACGACCCATCTGTCTCCCACGGTCCGTGGGCCATTCCGTCTCATGCCACTTGGCCAAAATCTTCTAACTTTCGATGAATTAATCCTTCACGTCACTTTAATGAACACCATAACGTCTGACATCCCGTGGTCCACGATACGTGTAGTGGGACTTGCCGTCACCAACTAGCCAATGCCATCATCCAAGTGTGAGGCCACGATGGGCCTCACAGTCTGTGTGGAGGTACACGAGTTGTGTAGGCCCTTGTATTCCCACACTTGGGTTTGTTTTAGCTCCTCTTTGCACTCTTTTTCATCATTTTTCTTTCATGTTCTCATTTCTTCCATGCCTTAGTCTTTTTTCCTGAAAAACAACAAAAAATAAGCATCAAAATAACAAGTTTGTTTGAGAACGCGCAAAAAATCTTTGTTTAAAATGTTATACAAGTCGTATTTCTACAACTCATCAACACCCTCAACTTAGAATGATTGCTTGCCCTCAAGCAATAACAACTCAACCAAAAAACGCATAAACACAAGTGTTCACTCAGACTATGAATTGCCCCACAATTTTTCCAATGCATATGCCCTCCTAACAAGTTCAAGAATGTGCTCGCACCCCAAAATGACCCACAAAGATTAAGGCAAACATTATGCATGCATGGTCTGTCTACATATGATCAACAAAAAAGCGATCCCAATTAAGTTAGCAATCAACTGATGCAAAAGATAGTGCTCTCACCACAACGAAGTCTCACACTCAACGTAAGCCTATAAAACAGAGACTGGAATATAGTCACTCACTCTCAGAAATGGATTTCAATGGACACACATGCCTCGATCATGAACTTGCCCCTTAACTCTTAAATGACCTTTTTAGGATCACATTAGGACTTTTCTCGGCTTGTAACGTAGTCTTGGGCTTTGGTGAGGTATATTTAGGATTAAAGTGACTTAACAGCCTCTCCCAGACACTTGTTCCAACTCAGCCATTTGGTTTTTGGTCACCAACTTTTCTTGCCCATATTTTTCCACTTTCTATAGTACAGGAAGTAATTTTCGTGCTCATTCACTCATTTTTTATTCTTTTTCTTTTTTGCTCATTATTTTGCTCACGGTCACAACCCATTTCTTTTTCTCTTTTTATCGTTTTATTCATTTCCACGCTTATTTTTCTGTTCCCCCTGCACTAGCCACCCTCAACTTAAGCCTTTGGGTTAGGTCAAGGTTCACAATATCTTTCTAAAGGACCAAGGCCAACATAAGTCACCCTCAACTTAGGCTTTCGCCCTAGGCAGAGGTTCACAATGTTCTTGGAGAGACCAAGGCCAAAACAGAGATCAACAGATATATTGGGGAGGTGAATTCGGGTGATTTCAAAGAAAAGGTCCATTTAGGCTCAAATTTTGGTTCGAAGGGACAATTTCATTTGGTTGGTCAATTTTTTTTCTTGGCTAAGTGACTATTCAACAATAATGGCCTAAGATCCCCTCCTAATCCAGTCATTCAAAGCTTTCAGTGGGACTAACCAGGCAAGTTCTATCTCACAAATGCATCGACTGAATTATGCAATTAGCTCACACACACGACACATCTTTTATACTAGTTGGTACTAACTCACATAGGCCTGATTTATTCATTAAAATACCAACCATTCACATATAATATTTGTCACAATCATGTAAGTTAGTCAGGATGAGATGCAAGCATATATATACTCAGTGTTGTTAATATGGATATCACAAAGATCAACACAGGGGCTACCCTAGGATTCTGTGACATTTATATTTACATAAACAATACAACGTAAACATGTTAGTTCTACCAGATAATATACTTGAGAGAAAAGAAACATGAAAAGAAAAACTCTCAAGTGGCAGGATGCTCCACCCCCTCCAAAAAGACAATGTAATGTCCTCACTACACCGTAACACACTCAAATGAACAGATAGGGGGATAGAACATACCAAGGATGCCTTAGGCGCAGCAGTGTCTATGGGACCGGACCCTTCGGGAGTATCCTCATCAACATATGGAATACCCGGTCCAAAGGTGCTAGTGGAGGCCCCTACTGGTGTCGCCTCTATGGCTACCTGCTCCCGTTCGGCCCGTTCAACTGTTGCTTGGCGTTGCGCCTTGGAGGCCTTGCACATCAGTTGGTCTTCCTCCCACTGGGGGTCACCGGGAGGACTCTGTTATTGACACCGACATTTATCCTTGTCCTTTCTCCGAGGCTACTATATGGGTGGCGTGGGTGCATTAAATGGGGATGTTAGAATGCCCCATATCTCATTCAGAGCTGGCGTCGCGAGTACATTGAATAGGTTCATCCATGACTTTGGAGGCGGGGCTAATGCAGGGGCCTAGCACTATACAGACAACGTAGCAATTTGGGCCTTCATACCATGCACTGTCTGTACAGTTCCTGCATTTCATCTCCAGTTACACTCCCGAACATGCTGTGGAAGTAGCCCTCTAATGTGCTGACTTGGCTCTGCAGGGTAGCGATTTGTCTCCTAAGGGCATCGTCACATTGGTTCACCACCCGCTGTGAATGAGATTGGACAACATGGGGGATCCAATCTACTATCTCATCAACAATGGTCCGTGTCTGCCTCTGGTCCGCCACCAATCAAGCCAAAAACTCATAGGGCACATATGCATATGCTTGTTGCACTGGAGGAGCTGTACCAGTACCCTCGGGCTGCTTAGAAGTTGTACCTGATGGTGGAGCAGTGGTGTAGTCCCCAAATGGCAATGGTTGCTGCGGAGGTGCGGATGGGAAGTTGGTCGGCCCCCCTAGCGAACGTGTTCTGCTCCTCATGAGTTGGTTTTGGACATCTTTGATCAGAGAAATATTGGCTACACCCATAGGGGCTAGCTTCTTGTCCAAAAAATGCATAGTGGGAACACCAGCCTATTTGCACAAGGCACGAACTAGGCACAAGAAGGGCAGGCCAGCTCTCTCAGATAAGGCTCGGTCCCGCATCTCAAAAGCAATGATTCGGCCTACATTTAGTACAAATCTGGACAGCAGGCATGCTATAAGAGAAGCATACAATGGTTGGAGTATATTATCATTATTTGTGGGTCTTAGTATAGCCCACACCACTGACCACCAGAATTTTACAGGAAATGTCAATGATGATTTGGCAATACGACACTTGGGGTCTGTCACCCAAGTCGCCTCCGCCCCCTAAATAGATATTCGCTCTACTATCCATCCTAATAATGTAGCCCTAGATGACGAATCAAACATTCGCACCATGTCCATAATCTGTATGTATCTCTCCATAAACTGGGCATCTGGAGAAGCTTGGTGGTCTGGCCCAAATAGGAACCGGTTAATAGTGGTTTCTGATATATTGGCTCGTGTACTATGCATCGTTACATGTGACCTTGGGGACCTAGTAAGAGCGAACTGTCTCTTCACCTTTCTTAATTGGGTCCCTTCCACCTAATTCAGGAGGCTGATGGCATAGTTGGAATAGAATCTTCAATAATGGCAGGCGCATAGTACACTAGTGGTTGGGCTATCCAGCCGAACTGATATGAATTAAAAGTACCTCTGATGTCGGGAACTCTGTCAAGTTGGTTAGTGATTACTCGAACCTCCGGAAGGGCTGGCTGCTGTTTGACCCCCCCCCCCTTCCCAGAAGCTTTTGTAAGCCGTTGGTGTAGATATCCTTAGCGTTTGGGATTGTCCACCGACCCCTCAGAAAGACAATAAGTGCCCATGTTGTTTCTAGGTTTGTCGTCCTGGAGACTGCAAAATGAATGTCCTCATCATCACTGTCCCGAAGTTCGACCTCATTCGCCTGCTCGTCTGTCTCATGACACTCGACCTCCGGAGTTTTCCTCTGCTCGTCCTGGTCTGAAGTATTCTCTTGTTCCAGGCAGCTGCCTCCTCCTCAACTCTCGTGGAAGGGGATCCCTCTTCAGATTGGGGGACTCTGCGATGGCCTGATGCACGAGCCCGCATAGTACGCGGAGAGTAGGGGGAGACATTGCCTCTATAGCGAACTTCCGATCCACTAGAGGAGGCATCACCTGAGTCACTCCCCGCCTGATTGCTAGATGATACGATTGGGGACTCATGGAGGTGGGACACAGGCTCTTCTTTATCACCGCGTCTGACTAAGCTGCATCGTGGACCCATGGTACCTGCACATGCCACAAAAGAATACACGTTAAAAACTATTGCACACGTAGGTTGACGCACAAACGAGTACTCAGGCTTCCCCTGTGCCATAAAAGTGACAATAACCCTTAAGAATGGCATCACTCGGTCTATCATAGGGCCATTGCACTCAAGAACATATATAACATAAAAATTTAAAGCAACCTATGCAAAATAATGCAGGTGGAACAGGGTGCACAGGACCCTACACGGCTAGTGTAGCGAGATACGGTCCATGAAACGACCAGTCGGAGGGGACTTGGCCATAAAGAGTCACAAACGGCACAACACGGACCGTTACACGGTTCGTGAAATATCCCACGGGCCGTATGAGAGGCCATACGACCCCCCTTGGACCAATTTTTGGCTTATGACGCACACACACCTACTTTTATGTACATGTACCTCACTTAATCATGATTTCGTCAACACAATAGCATATATAACTTGATTTCCCCAAAAATCATGTCAAAATAAACTTTTAAGAGCTCAATAATGGTGGTTTTGGCCACTACATGCATGCCTAACATTAACAATGTAAAATATGTTGCTTTCAATCAAGAAAGAACTAATCTTTTCATAAGATCTATACATGCAAGCACCAAAATCAACATTCAAGGAAAGAAAAACTAGCTTCTTACTTATTTCAAAGCAACAGAGAAGAGGAGTTTGTTGAAAAACTTGATACCCACACTTGGTGTAAGCTACGAATCGTGTGATTAACTCACAAATCGTCACAAATAAGTTGGTAATTTGTTGGAATTTTAAGAGAGAAGGTGAGAAAAGGGATGGGGGAGCCATGAGAGTTAGAGTGAGAAAGGGAAAGTGAAAAGTGAATTTTTGGGACCAAGTGGGATTACTTAAATCCTTAGTGAAATAGTTGACCGGTCAACATTAACTAGATGGGCAGCCAAACGGCCCATGACATGTGTCACGGTCCGTGTGGACCGTCCATTGGCCTAACCTTGGCAAATTTATGAACTTACCTAGTCAACGGGTCATTGTTGCGCCTGGACAGGACGTCAGACGAATCGTGACATGTTGCACGGTCCGTGTGGACCGGCCGTGTCACCCCACTTGGCCAAAAATCGTCGCGCCAACCGGACGACTGGCTACACTGGCCGTGTTATGGACAATGGGTCGTGTATTTGCCCGTGTGACCTCACTTAGCTTTATCACTCCATGCACTTGCCCAGGTACCAAATACACTGCCAGAGGAGCATGCACACGAGCCGTCCCATGTCATACGGACCGTGCAGATGCACGTGGCCTTCCACTTGGCCTAATTTGGACTGCTCTGGCATCCAGTCATGTCGTCCACCATACGTACACCTCCGACCTCTAAAATGGCACCTGCACTCACGTGGAAGCACAAAGCAAATATAAGAAATTGCATGACATATAAATTGAAGATTTTTTATTTTTTATTTTTTTATTTAATTATTAAAATGCATGAGTTGCCTCCCATTGAGTTGGTCAAGCCTCAAGTCAGTAGCCTCCTGCCAATTCATGTTGATCTTCTTTAAAGCCCAAAGTGCTTTGTGCTCTAACTCCACTGGCAGATGACAGGCTTTACCAAACACCAACTGATATGGAGATATGCCAATGGGTGTCTTGTAAGCTATCCTGTAGGCCCAAAGTGCATCGTCTAGCTTCCTCGCCCAATCCGTCCGGGTAGCATTCACAGAATTGGTCAGGATTTCCTTGATCTCTCTGTTCAACACTTCAACCTGTCCACTCATCTGTGGGTGATAAGGTATAGCAACCTTGTGCTGTCGTACTCCATATTTTGCTAGCACCATACGAGAAACCTTATTACAGGAGTGGGAACCCCCATCACTAATGATAGTTCTAGGTGTCCCAAATTTGGAAACGGTGTTCCACCTTAGAAATTGAACAACATTTTTGCTCTCATTGTTTGGTAATGCCTTGCCTCCACCTATTTGGAGACGTAGTCCACCGCCACCAGGATGTATTTCATTCCATAAGAACTCACAAATAGGCCCATGAAGTCAATGCCCCAGATGCCAAAAATCTCTACCTCAAGGATAGGGGTCATAGGCAACTCTTGGTGTTTGGAGATGTTACCCTTTCATTAGCACTAATCACACCCAAGCACTAAGTCATGGGCATCTTTATAGATGGTGGGCCAGTAATACCCACATTGGAGAATCTTCTTCGCTGTTTTGGCCCCACCATGATGACCCCCACGGCGGATGAGTGATAGGCCTCCATTATGCTCAACATCTCCGCCTCTGGAATACACTGCCTGATTACTCCGTTCGTACATGTTCTGAACAAGTACGGATCATCCTAGAAGTACCTGCACACATCAAACAGAAACTTTTTTCTCTGTTGAGGGTTAAGGCCCTCTGGCATAATATCGCTCACCAGAAAATTAGCAAAATCAGCAAACCAAGGAATAAGGTCAACAGAAGCTGCCAATACCTGCTCATCCAGAAAGGAATCATTGATGTTCAACCAATCCTTCATTCTTGACTCATTCTCCAATATGGATAAGTGGTCTGCTATTTGGTTCTCAGATCCTTTTCTGTCTAGGACCTCGAAGTCAAACTCTTGCAGCAGGAGAACCCATCTAATCAACCGGGGCTTAGCATCTTTCTTAGCCATAAGCTATCTCAAGGCCACATGGTCGGTGTGCACTATTGATTTGGTGCACAATAAGTACGCCCAGAACTTGTAGAATGCATATACCACAGCCAACAATTCTTTGTCAGTCATTGTATAGTTCTTTTGAGCATCATTGAGGGTCTTACTAACTTAGTATATGGGGTGGAAGATCTTGTTGCGCTTCTGTCCGAGCACAACACCCACAGTAATCCCGTTTGCATCACACATTACCTCAAACAGTGCAGTCCAGTCAGGTGCAACTACCATAGGCGCTAAAATCAGCTTTTGCTTTAGAGTCTCAAAGGCATGCTTGCAGCTATCATCAAAGCGGAACTTTGCATACTTCTCCAATAGCTTGCACAAGTGGTATGCAATCTTAGAGAAGTCTTTGATAAATCGGCGATAGAAACTGGCATGCCCAGGAAAACTTCAGACCCCCTTCACAGAAAATGAGGGGAGGCAGTTTCTCAATTACCTCGATCTTCGCTTTATCCAGTTCTATGCCCTTCTCAGAAATCTTATGGCCAAGCACTATACCCTTTTTGATCATGAAGTGGCACTTCTCCCAATTTAGCACCAAATTAGCCTCCTCACAATGTTGGAGTGCCTTGCTAAGATTCAAGAGACATGTATCGAAGGAATCACCCACTACAGAGAAGTCAGAAAAGATTGACATCATACAGCATTGGAAGGTTGCTGGGGCATTGCACAACCCGAAGGGCATCCTTTTAAAAGCAAACGTTCCATACGGGTAAGTGAAGGTACTCTTCTCCAAATCCTCCGAGGCTATGGATATCTGATTGTAACCCGGGTACCCATCCAAGAAGTAGTACCACCCTCTACCTGCTAACCTATCTAACATCTGGTCCATGAAGGGCATGGGGAAATGGTCCTTCAAGGTCCATTTATTCAGTTTTCGGTAGTTCATGCATACTCGCCATCCAGTCACAGGTCTCGACGGCACCACCTCATTTTTGTCGTTGGCAACCACAGTCATGCCCCCTTTCTTTGGGACACACTACATTGGACTGACCCACTTGCTATCAGAAATGGGGTATATCACCCTAGCATCCAACCACTTGAAGATCTCCTTTTTCACCACCTCTTACATAGGTGGGTTTAGCCTGCGCTGATGCTCAATACTGGGCACACAGTTGCCCTCCAATTTTATCTTGTGCGTGTATATCCCTGGGGGAATCCTTATAATATCTGTAATGGTCCAACCAATAGCTCGCTTGAACTTCTAGAGGACCCCATCAATGCCTCCACCTGATTTTCACGAAGATCTGCAGCTACAAGCATAGGAAGAGTGTTGTCAGTTCCTAAAAATACATACCTGAGGTGTTGGGGTAACTCATTGAGCTCCACAGCTGGAGGCTCCTCGATGGATGGTTTAACAGGCGATGTAGACATGTTCTGCAGATCTAGGTCCAACTTTCTGGAGAATATCCTAGTTCCCCTACTTTGTAGTGCATTGATAGCATTGGCTAACCACTAATACCATCATCCAGGAAGTTCATCAACACCGCTGCTAGTGTGTCTACACTCATCGTTTCCTCAAGTGGGATCTGAATCAGACAATCATCTTCAATGTCTAGGATGGGCATCACTGCCACCTCTTTAGGTCGCTTCATTGCAGCACAAACATTAAACTTCACCTCTTCCGTGTTGAGTCTGAATGTCAGCTCACCTCGCTCCACATCCACCAATACCCTGCCAGTGGCCAAAAATGGTCTCCCAAGGATGATGGGAACCTTAAAATCCACCTGACAGTCCAGTAAAACAAAATCTGCCAAAAAGATAAACTGACCCATACAAACCAAAAGATCGCATAGAATCCCCACGGGCCGCTTTACCGATCTATCCGCCATGAATAGCTGCATTGTGGTGGGTATGGAGGCTCTTCAGCCTAGTTGCTTGTAGACCGCCAGCAGCATCAAGTTGATGTTGGCACCCAAATCACAGAGAGCTTTGGCAAAATCAAATGCTCCAATGGTACATGGGATGGTTAAGCTCCCGGATCTTCCTTCTTTTCTACGAGAGATCTTGTGGCGATGGCACTACAATGGTGGATATTGTTAGTGGCTCGATCGTGGTTGTCCTCTTCTTAGTCACTATGTCTTTCATGAACTTAGCGTAGCCCGGCATCTGCTCAAGTGCTTCCACTAGAGGAATATTCACTGAAATCTCCTTCAGTATGGACAAGAACTTCTGAAACTTGTCGTCTTCAACCTTTTTCTATAACCTCTATGGGAATGGTGGTGGTGGCTTAGGAATGGCTGGCAGCATTTGTGTCACTGTTGGTGTCACCTCAGGTTCTTTAATGACCTGTGGCACTGGTGATATTACTTCCATTTCCTTAATCAAGTCATCAACATGCTCCTTCACGGGGTTAGGTATCTTGTTTTTAGCTTCCTCCAAACCTGCATTAATGGGCACAATAGGGTCAGAGAGTAGCTTACCACTCCTCATGGTTACTGTCATGTAATGACCATCATTTTTCGGGTTCTGAATAGTGTCGCTCGGCAGTGACCCATCTTTTCTCTGATTTATGGCTGCTGACAATTGACCCATCTGCTGCTCTGATTGCTTGATTGAGGTGGAATGCGAGTCGACCAGCTGTCAAACATTTGACATCTCCCCTTTGATATCTCGTATCCCTACCTCCGTGGACTCAACCTTACTAAGTACTTTTGTCATCATTTCTTCTAACTTTAAGTTTCCACAACTATCGTTCTGATGCTCATCGTAACTATAACCATCTCTGTTCTGCCAGTTTCTTTGATAGTTTTGATCACGACCATAGTTCCGACCTTGATTACCAGTGTTGTATGGTCGGTAACCCCCCTGGTTGCCTAAGAAGTTTACCTCTTCGTCAAAGTTATAGCCTTACTCATCGTGACTAGGCATTATGTCTACAGTTTTTACCTTTTCTGTTCCTTCTAAGAACGCTTTGCCAGCAAGTCCAGCTGGGTCTTCATGTGTGTCATGTCTTGATCACATTCTTCCTCCTTTCATCGTTCCTCCTCCGTCATTTCAAAGATGAGCCCCAAACAGTCTCCGTCTCTAGTGTACCATGATCTGTTGTTCTTGGTTAGCTAGTCTAAGATAACCACGATGTCCGGGAAAGTCCTATACATGTATGACCCCCCATAAGCAGCATCAATAATCAGCTTCGTCACAAAATTGCAGGACCTGTAGAAGACTTTCTTCAAATGCTCATCCGTGAGGAGATGATCGGGGCACTGCTTAAGTTTCTGCCTGAATCTCTCCCAAGTCTCATGTAGTGCTTTAGTCGGCAGTTGCTTGTGAGAGCCAATGTCATTTGTGATTTTGATTTGTGTTGATGCAGGGAAGAATCTCTCCAAGAATGCCTCCTTTAACTCTCCACATATGCGGATGGAATCATGTGGAAGTTCATTCAGCCACTTAGTTGGCATACCAGAAAGAAAATGGGAATAGCCGCAACTTAATTGCTTGTTGACTGACCCCAGGAATCTCAAACGATTGGCATGTTGCCAGAAAGTTGAGGACGTGCTAATTTGCATCCTCAATTGTTATTCCGCCGAACAACCCTTTCAACTGCAGGAACTGCTGCATAGTGCGAGTGATAGTAAACTTAACACCCACGGGCAGTAGGGAAGTACAATCGCCCCAGTGGTCCCAGCACCTTCATCATCATCATTCACATCGTGAGGCAGCTGAGGCACTTGGGGTCTCACACCGGGTAATGGCACCTGTCTAAGTGGTGTTACCGGTGGTACCTCATTGCCAGCATTTTCATCATCGCCTAGACCGTCGTTACCCCCACCTGCAGGGTTCACCGCTAATTGTCTCTATCTAGCTTCTTCATGTTCTTGGGCAATTGTTCTGCGGATTGATTTAGTAAGCTTAGGGTCGTACAAAACAAGTGATTCACCCTTGCTACGGGTGTTTCGCATGCAACGCTAGCTCCCTACTAAGAAAAAAAACAAGAAACAAAAGTAAAATTAGGAACTAGTATTACAAACTGAAAATAGAAACTAATAGACTATTACTTCGCCGTATTCACCAGCAACGGCGCCAAAATTTGATACGCCCAAATTTACACTCCAAATAGAATAGTAAAGTGGTTGTTGATCAAATATAGAACTCAACCAGAGTTGAGGTCGATCCCATAGGGAATGCGTGAGAATATATTTATTAGCACCGGTTTCATATGTAATATCTATTCCCGAAACGAAAGTGCGCAAAGTAAATATGGGTGGTTTGGTTTTCAAAACTAATTAACTAAAGAAAACAATAAATGAGTGCAAGAACGACTAGATTTCGATCAATTTATGTGAAGCTAGGATTGTGTTCCCCATGATAGCTAATGCGATAGCCGAATATAGTGGTAAACTCATTCATGAGTATGTGTATAAGATTTAACAAGTTATGTAATATTTAGTTCACCTCTCGGTCCCTTTTAAATGTCTATCATTCATCATCTTTCGGTCTCAAAATGTCTACGTACTAACTGTTATTGTTGTTTATCCCGGAATACTCTCATCTTTCGGTCTCAGATACTTACACTAGGTTAAAAACCTCGAATTTTCGTCATAGAAATCTTTTCCTAATCAAAATATCCCTTTCGGTCATGCAAAGAATAAAGTTTTACCTTAATGCGTCGACTCATTAAGGAAGAAATTAAAACAAAGATTACTATAATATATACGCTAGTCAATCCAGAGACTTACCCTTTATTCACCTGTCTTATTGATTTGTCATGGTTCCCACAACCCTATTTGTGGGTTTAGCCTAGAATATTCAATGAATAAAGCTCGCAACGATACAAGGAATTCATAATATAAAGACTTACTATTGAATAATTGATGAAGTCATAAGCTATAAGCTTGAATTTAATAAGCAAAATTCCAAAATCTTGTGAAATCTCCAAGAAAATAATATTTTTAATGTTTTCTAGCTCTGGCCGTCCAAGACTAACTAAAAACGAAATAAAATACCTATTTATATATAAAGAAAACTTAAACCTAATTAAAATAGAAAAAATCCATCGGCATGGACACGGGACACCACACGGCCCATGTGACGGTATACGGTCCGTCAAACGGTCCATACAGCTATCCTTAGCCTCACCTTTACTGCTCCTCATGTGCTATTACACGCTAAAAAAAATGGCCCGTGTCATGGGCCGTCTGTCGTGCCTTTGCAATTTTTCGCCCAAATTCTTCCACACGCCGACACTTCATGGACCGTGTCTAGTCACACGGTCCCTTTAACGACCCGTCTGGCTCCACTTTGAGTTATTTTGCTTGTTTTTCGATGGTATCCTCATCACATCATACTGACAGTCAGCTAAACGACCCATCTGTCTCCCAACGGTTCATGGGCCTTTCCATTTCATGCCACTTGGACAAAATCTTCCAGCTTTCGATGGACTACTTCTTCACGTCACTTTGACGAACACCATAATGATCCGTCTAACATCCCACGGTCCGTGATACATGCCGTGGGACTTGCCTTCACCAACTAGCCAATGCCATCCGCCAAGTGTGAGGCCACGATGGGCCTCACGGTCCATGTGGAGGTACACGAGCCGTGTAGGCCCCTGTATGCCCACACTTGGGTCCGTTTCGGCTCCTCTTTGCACTCTTTTTCATCATTTTTCTTCATGTTCTCATTTCTTTCATGCCTTAGTCTTTTTCCCTAAAAACAACAAAAAACAAACATTGAAATAACAAGTTTACTCGAGAACGCGCAAAAAATTCTTTGTTTAAAGCGTTATACAAATCGTATTTCTATGACTCATCACGTGGCGAACTAAGTTTAAATACACCCTTCCTATAAAAGAATTTGTTATTTCTTTAATTAACAAAAAAATAAAGAAGTAAAATAGAGTTCTAGAAGTTCTAAATTGTAGCTTTCACACTTCTAACACTTTTTTTTTCTCTTACGAAACTATTTGAAAATCTTACAACATAACTTTTTGATTTTCATGAAAATCGAAGGATTTTAACCTAGAAAACCCTCCGCTTTGTAAAAATTGGTAAGTATCTGCTTTAATTTGTTATATGTTTATTTTATTAGAATTTTGTTCATGTTTTTGTAACTTATTAAATTTTAATTGAAATTTTATAGAGCTTCATTTGCTACCATATTTTTACAATCCCAAAATCTTCTTTCGAGATTGTCATCTAACCATGAAATTTTTAGCGTTGCCGGAAGTCCACATCAACAAAAAATAATCATAAATATAATAGGAAAAGAAAGAGAATTAAGCAATTAAAAATAAAAATGAAAAAATAGGTCTTGCTTTTATGTCACCATTAATGGAGGAATGGTTAAATGGGAAGAAGAGGGATATTCTAGCAGTTGGTAATTAAAAATTGAAAGGGATTTAAAAAAAAAAACAAGAATTAAGGCTGATGTAGTCTTTTAACTTTTCACACATTTTTTAGATATATTGTACTCACTTGCTATGCCGTGTGGCATGGAAAAGGTGTATCTAAGCCTAGTTCACTAAGTTGAATGGCATTTTTAATCCTATTAATAATTTAGGGATGAAACTAATAATTCGTACCAAGTTTGATAATATTTTTAGTACTTCTCTCTTGCCTTAAAATAAGTGGTTTTTAAATTTTTATTTTTAATAATATTTGATTTGAGATAAATAATTTGATTTGTATCTAAAAAATTAGACTTGTTTTATGTATACCCTAGGGCCTAGGGAGCAGGTTGTTGGGGAAAGCACTCAATATGAAATATCATTTGTAAAGTTTGTTTTTTTAAATTTTTATTGGTGGAGTCATTTTTCAATTTATAAAGAACTTATTTTTCTTGAAAAATTATCTTTTGAAATACTTTGATATATAAACTATGTGAAAATTTTAAAAATATTTTTGAAAAATGATACTCTTTATACCAAATATATCCTTTTTCTTACGCCAGCATAGGAGCTTTCTTACTTTTATAATCACACAAAAATATAAATATTTTAAATCACAAATTCATATTCATTGAAATATTATAAAACATTTATGGTCACAAGTTCTAGAGAGCTTCCTTTCTTACTCTTCAAATTTCATCCATATTGTGTTTATCATTTATTTCGTAATAAATTAAATAAACGTGTTTATTAGTAATAAAAACAAAAATTAATAAATAAATTTTTTATATGTAGCAACTAAATTTATATTTAGTAATATGTAATTTTTTAAAAAATATTATGACGCAAAAATATGCACTTACACCTAAAAAAAGAGACAATTTAAAGATCATGCAAGATGTGCAAATGACCCGACTAGTTCTCTTGTTGATACAGATGTCAAGTGGGCCAGGGATCGAATTGGACCCAACCCGATCCAAAACCACATAAGCTGGAGGGTTGGGCTGTATGAGGAGTGGGCTCATGAATGGTTTCTTCCTTTTAGGAGAAAATTACTTAAGTAGATCTATTTTAATAAATAATTACTAGTTTTAATAATACTTTTTATTTATTACTATTTATAGTAATATACAACAATATTATGATACATCTGCACTTGTATTAAAAGTGCATCATACATTCAATACAAATATATTATAACTGTTTAATGAAAATAATTTTTTATTGCTATAAATGGTAAATATTCTCTTAATCTAGTATATCTATGTAAGTTCTTCTTTCTTTTATTGGGCTTCAAGAACTGGACTGCTAAGGGTTCGGTCCAGGCCCATTAGGGGACCGCAGGTGGCATCGCTTTCTGAAAAAATAATAATGTTTAGCTAGGTTCCTGATTGATGGCTAATGATCGAAAGTAAAGAAAATTTTTGAATCTTGTGGTACAACAACAACAATATACTCAGTGGATTCTCACAAGTGTTGTTTGGGGAGGATAAAATATACGCAAACCTTACCACTATCTCACACAAGTAGAGAGGTTGTTTCATGAGAATCCTTGTCTCAAAAACCCATAATACTTTTTTCCCTAAAGTAATTTCGCCACCAACTGTGGCAGCACCATCCGCTAAAATTTTTTCTTTTTTAATGCATTTACCCCGAGGAACCCAAAATTTTTGACGCGTACAACTATTTTTATTGAAACATTGATAATATGTAAGTGAAATAAAATTAACATATAAGACGGGTAATGACAACACAAGAGACAAAAAACACCAAAACTACCAATACAAGACTTAACCCACTCTCTCATCTCTGTCTTCTCCTCATCATCATCAGGCAGAAGAATTTACTCCCACATTCGGCCTCAACAAACGCTGAGGTTGCAGTAACTCGATGTTCCATTATAGCAGGCACTCCAGAGCTTAACATCCATAAGAGCTAGCAATTATGGTTTGAATGAGGTAACCTTTGTCAAAGATGCTAATATTAGTCACTACACACATCAAATATCATAGAATCACATATCAATATGTATTTAAAAATGCATCATATAATTGAGAACAACAAAATATAAAATCTAGTTTAATACAAATTTGATATGTTTTGAAAAGCAAAACATAAATAACTATAATGAGCTTGTTTGGATGGGCTTATAGTTTTTTTTTTCCACCGGTGTTTGATACCTACATTCGAGCCCGACTATGTTCGAAGTCATGCTGCGCAGGGAAACACTCCCTACAAGAATTTTTTCATTATCAGGGTTTGAACCCGAGATCTCTTAGGAGCAGCTCATCTGCTGCACCACATTATGATAAGCTTATAGCTTATGACATGTGGCTAAGAGCCTGTTTGACTTAAAAGCATCTAAAATAAGTCCATCTGAACATGCTCAATGTATTAAAAAAGTAAATATCAGAATAAAAAAATTTACCAAGATAATCATATATAGTATCGGAAGAAAAATATTCAGTTCCTGCTAAAAGGGGAAGGGAGAGTGTTTAATTTTGTATCTTAGCAAGGTGACTCTAAGTTTTTCATCTATATAAACCTTGGCAAGCGGAGTTACTTTGTATTTGTGTTGGCTGAATATAATATGTGACGATTACTTGAGATGCACACAAACAAATTCATACATTGATCTTATATTTAATTTGTCGTTCGAAAAGTTATACTATGTAGCTAGGTACCTATCACCTCACACCCGTAATATATTTAATAAATATCTATTACCTCCCACCAGTAAGTATTAGATAGTAACAAATGACTTTATTTACCAATATAAGGACAAATAAAAAGAAATCACCTAATGTGTTTGCCTCATCTTCCGAGACCTCATGATTCTTTAACTTTATTAACCAGTAGGTCACATCCTAACATACCTATATATTTTGACATTACTTGGTGAAAATCTTAATTCCGCAACTACTAATGCCAAGAACAATGAGCAAAGAAGGTAAAATCACCAATCCCAAACAAATTAAAATCTAAGTTGAGCAAAGAGAAATTTTGATGTATTGTAGAGCACAATATTGTTGACTCAATCACAGGACATTGTACCTTATAAGTTACCACTTCAAACGGACCTAATAACTATTGCAAATTTAGAACCCATAAACTATAAAGGGTCATTTACTTAAGTAATATATTATATTGAAATAATTATGAATTTTAGCACAAATTTAAGTTTTATCCAAAATGGCTAAACTTTTTTTAGCCAAAATAGTCAAAAAAAGCCGAAATAGGCAAAGTTGGGTATAATATTTCTCTCTTCATTAATTTCTTTTCGTTCCTCTATCTCCCATCAGTTTTTTTTTTCTCTTCCATTAATTTCTACAACATTTCTCTTTTTCCATCTAACTTTTTCTCTCTCCTAATAATTTACAACTTTTGCGACTTTTTTTTCTCTCCATTATTTTTTGCAATTTTTTTCTCCTAATAAATTTTTAATGGCTCCAATTTCCATCACAAAATGATTTATAAATTTGTATTATAAGAATATATGTATAATGAGTTTATAACAAAATTTTTATATATTAACATATAAACTAATTTAAATAATTCTTAAATTGGTAAAATTCGAGTATAATATTTTTTGACATCATTA
>JAABOM020015532.1:0-57878 GCA_011800125.2 Solanum clarkiae | reverse complement strand
ATACAATACAAACATATAAGCTTTAGACACACATAAAGCGCCAAAACAACCTGGAGCTTGGTAACAACAGCTGGATGTCCTAAACTCTACTAGGGAGATCTACTAGCACCTATTCCTGCAGTATGAAATGCAGGCCCCCTATAAGGGACGTCAGTACGAGATAATGTACTAAGTATGTAAGGCATTGTATATAAGTATCAACTTCATATGAAACTATGCACTGGTGTGGAATAAGAGACCACATTTGGATATACTTTGGAATCCTGTACTTTATGTTCTTTATATTACTTTACCTTTACTGTATAATCTGTGAACATCATGTAATATAAATGACTAGCTGATCAGTGGTTAAACTATATTAAGATCATCCCTGGCTAGGTTCTTCCTTAACCCCTCGGGCTACCACCCGTGATAGGATCGTCCCTGGCTAGGTGATTATTCCACCCCTCGGGCTACCACCAATCGAAATAATATAATTTATCTTTCAAGTACTCTTGAGATGATTCTTTTGGTGGTCAAAATATTGGAGCTTTAGGGCTGTGTATACAACATATGACATATATACAATCATACAAGATGATATGACAATGAAGAGAGCATGTTACATACATAATGAAATGCATATGAGGTGAAACAACTCGTGAACTATATTTAGCAATAAGAACTCATGTAACTTGGTATTCACGTATATATGCTGATTTGTAAGTGACAATGTACGAGAACATATGAACATGTAAAAAAATGGAGACACGGTTAATAGTTGTGTTGGAGTTGATACCTTTATCTACCAAGGAGGACTCTATGTTTCATGCCAAATAATACGAAATAAAGTAGCCTTACATTCCTCGTTGTATGACCTCGTTATTACTTTGGAGTGGATGCTTTTCCCTCAGATATTTATCTACAGCATATTAGGCAATAAGACTAGTATTAGCAGCAACACAATACTTCTAGACAGTCCAATATCATAAAAATCTAACATCAAGATAGCAAGCTTATAACTATCGCCCCAAAGGCATTCCTTCAATCTTGTCACTTATAATCGTATTTTCTTGCAACAATTCTTATGTACATATCATATACAACTCATTTCAGACCCTTAACAGCCTTATAACAGCCCACAAAGCATAACACATAACAATCCTACACAACCTATAAATGGACAGCATAACGTTACCCCCCTTCGCTACATTTTGATGTCGACAATTCCAAATCTGTTCCAACTCTAACCAAATTGTTCCAACTATATTTACACATAGAAACAGTGATAATACAATCTTAGAACATCACCTAAGAAATCATAAAGGACGTGAGCCAATAACCTTCCATCCAACAGCCCACAAATTCTAATCAACATTACACTTAAGATAGCAAAATAAAACTCATTATATAAATGAAACCAAAATTAGGGCAGCAACCTTAGGGTAACATCTATAACTCAAACCATGTTAAGAAAATCAAATTCTGTTTATAATACAACCCATAAACAATCTAGAAATCTCTAAAACAAAAGGCAAGTGTGCAACAATTTTCTGAACACATGGTGTCCAGAATTTCCAGCATAACATACTATCATATACTTCTTGATTTTAATGAAGAAACCTTACTAAAAACACAACTATAATCACTTACCTTTATCTTAAAAGTTGAGATCCTCCTTAAGAACCCTAAAAGATTCTTTTGGCTGCTGCTCAAGGTCAACAAATTTTAAAAGAAATCTTAGAGAGTAAAGCTAATTTCTTTTCTGTGCAAGTGGAGAATTATTGGGGAACTGGTTTGACCCCTTTTATAAAGCTATTTGGCCAAATTTCTTTTCACCTCTTGAACAACTAATATCACATATAATTAGGATGATTATTTAGCAGTTAGTTCCCCAAAATTGGGCCTAAATGGGCATCAAATCTGATGGATCTTGGCTGCAAGTTTCCAACTTTCTTCTTAGTTGGTTTTTTGGGCCCAAATAGCCAAGTGGTTTGTGTTACACTTGGTCCCTTCTTACATTATTCTTGGACTGAAAATAAGGTCCATTTGTGATGCTAAAACATGGGATAAAATTACACCCTTAAAATTGATTTTATTCGTAATCGGGATTGGCCAAATTCGACATCAGCCTCGTCTTCGTTTAGCTTGCAAATTTAAGCTAAGCAAGTAGGTGACTCACCTACTAGATTATTAATTCATTCAAACACCTTAATTCTCTAACTTTCTTCAGGGCTGTTATATCCTTAATTTAACACAAAACACATATACACTTAACCCGCTTAATTGTTAGATGCCCATATCGCCCATTAACAGGAGATTCAAGCACTTTCACGAATTGACACTAATTTGACCAAACCATATCATGATTCAGTCACACAGTAAAATGTGGAGTGTTACAACTTAAGCATCTTAGGAGGTGACCTTGACAAGTAATTTCCCTCATTCTTTCGATGTAGGGAAATATCGACACTTAATGATTTAGTTCACATGGTTTATGTTGGTTAAAAAGTGTTCTCATACATGTTCAAGTTCTCCTCATGACCCAAAGATGTCATCTTATGATAATTTATGATGGTTCCTTCATAATATGTCCAAAGTGTTTTTTTAAGGTTCATATTACTCATGGTTTCACATGTTCAAATGATTTGCTTACCTAAGTTTTGCTCCTTTGTTGATCCCTAATATCATTTCTTTTAAAGGTATATGATTATGCTTTTAAGTATGTAAAGTGGTCTCTATTATGTTTGTTAATGTTTCTTTTATAATATAATAGTCTTCAATGTAAATTGATGCATTGTTCACCTAAGGATACTAAATACTTTAGTCATTTAATAATATGTGTTTTCACACTAACCTAAATATATGTGCCCTTATCATGTATCTAAGTGAGGGTAATTCCCCTATTTCTCATTTTCATTATCTCACGTTCTATAGCTGAAGTAACGTGTTAAAACATCACTTGTATGCATATACTCTTCATACTTCAAAGATGTTTATTATATGGTATATGATTCAAATCCCTACATTTCATGTATGTCCCAAGTTTATATGATTTCCTTATTCACGATTATGCTCATCCATGCATCCTACTAAGTTCTTTCTAAAGTTGTCTTTGTATGTTTAAATGATATTAGGTTGATATGAGTTACAAATACCCTTGTAAATGTATGATTTTAACATGACATTTAGCACGAACCATTTTATCATTACTTCTACGTCATACATTATATACTTATATACCAGTACATTCAAAGTACTAACGTATACTTCTATGTCTACATGAATTAACCATATAGGAGATGACACTCCTTGATATCCTCCGTGTGGCTAGCTGTGGGTTGTTGAAGATGATAGTTGGCGACTCCTCTAGTTCGAGGAAAACATCCTAGTTTCTTTCTTTGTTGATGTACTTGGATACTTTAGATTCCACTTCTATATTTCTTTCGCTACAGTTGTATTTGAGGGTAAGATTGAACATGTCTTAGCCCTCATCATGTTTATGTTAGAGGTATTTTTGGACACAAACTATGATTTTGTTTAGTTCTTCATTTCCATTATGATTTTTTAGTTATGGGCGTTAGCGCAGTTTCCCCTAGTTCCCTATCTCATTTGTTTATGCCTATAAATGCCCAAGATATTTAAGATGGCTTAGGTGAGGTACCTTTAGGTGTCATATTTACCGTGTGATGACTAGACCCCCCTAGGTTGGGTCATTACAAAGTTGGTATTAGAGTGTAAGATTTTGAAAATGTCCTTGAAGTCCAATATACTGCATCGAATAGAGTCTTATTCATGGGTGTGAAAAGCATCACATCTATGAGCAGGAGTCTATAAGGTGTTTAGGAATTTTCTCACTTCTTTCATGATCTATGTCGTGCTTTAGAGATGTCCTAAGGATCCCTTTATCTAATGGATCATTCTTTGCGCTTTTCTACATAATTTCTCCAAAACGAAGGCCTCAAGCCCCTCAAGACGATGGAGTAAATCATGTGGAATTTCAATCCACTCTCCCTATATTGGTACAAACTATGACTAACTAAGCCAACCAAAGAGCCTATGTTCCAAATTCTCCTACTCTAGCTTCGAGGTTAAGGTTCTTTACTAGGATCGACCCTCTCGAGTTTCGTGGATCCAAAGTGAAGGAGGATGCTCAAGAGTTCATGGATGAAGTGCATAAAGTGTTAGAAATTTTAGGAGAGATTTTAGAGGAGATGCCAGAGTTAGTATCTTTCTAATTAAAAGGTGTGGCCCAAGTATGACACACTCAGTGGAAAAGTAAGTGAAGAGAAGATTGGGGTCCTGTATCTTGGGGAGAGTTCAAGGATACATTCCTAGATCGCTTCTTTCCTTTGGAATTGAGGGAAGCTAAGATGCAATAATTCATCAACCTTAAGCAGGGAACTATGAGTTTAAGGGAGTATTCCTTCAAGTTCAGCCAACTCTCCAAATATGCCCCATCATTGGTTGTTGACCCCCGTGCTAGAATGAGTAAATTCATTTCATGTTATCCGACTTGCTCGTCCAAGAGTGCCAGGTTTCTATGCTAGTAAAGGAATTTGATATTTTGAGGTTTATGACTTATATAGAACAAATTAAGGTTGAAAAGATTATAAAGAGTGCATCAGAATGAAAGAGGGCATATTTTGAGGAGGGTTTATCATAATCAACTAGGGCTTTATATCCTGTGAGTAAGGGAGAGAGAAATCCCTATCCCACTTGCAAAAAATATGGTAGAATGCATTTAGAGGAGTGCTTGATGAGATAAGATGGTTGTTTTGAATGTGGTGAGCTAGGGTACAAGAGGAGGAATAGCTCAGTTACCGCTGGGAAGGGAAGACTGGTGTATGTGTTCCTTCCAAATGTGGTAATGTGTAACACCCCACATCTTACAATACTAGTACTGTGAAAGTGAAACATGATATGACTTTTCAAATTAGCGCCAATTTTTAAAAGTGCTTGAATCTCAAATTAGAGGGCGATATGTACGTCTAACGCTGAAGAGGGTCGAGTGTAAATAAGTTTTAAGTCAAGTTGAGGAGATCACAACCCTAAATGAAGTGAGAGAAGTAAGGTGCTTGTAGGACTTAGGAAGCTTCAAGGTAAGTCACCTACTTGCTTGGATTAAATTTGCTAGCTAAACAAAGACAAGGCCCGACGCGAATTTGTCCAAGTCCGATAATGAATAAAGTCCATATTAAGAGTGTAATAAAAGCCTATGTTTTACCATAATAAATGGACAATACTGAAAGCCCAAGATGAATAATAAAAAGGCCCAAGTACATCGCAACCCACTTGACTAAGTGGGCCCAAACTAAGTGAAGTGGAATTAGGAAAATGGACAGCCAAGGCCCATCAACTTTGAAACACCAATTAGGCCCAAGTGAAAGGGCCAAGCTGCTGCATCACCACCTTGATAATATGTCTTAAACCACACAAGAAAGTCAGCCAAAAGCTCCTTTAAAAAGGCTTACAAATAGCACCTTTAATTCATTCTTAATTTGAAAAAAAATCATCTTTCACAAGCTCTCTCTACACTTTCTTAACCTAGCAAAACAGCCACAAGGAGACTTTTAGGGTTCTTGGAGATGCCCTACACCTTGAAGGTAATGGTAAGTAAGTTTACTTATCTGTTTAATATCATTTTTGTATGAAAAACAAGAGACTATATTGGTTATGTTTATGCTAAAATTGTTGGACAACATGTGTTCCAAAAGTTATTGTACATTTTTCTTGTTTATTTGGAAGATTTTCTCTTTTGGTTGGATCATTATGAAGGGAGGCTATTATTCTTAATGAGTATTAGTTCTATAATGATGTGTAAAGGCTGCTGCACAATTTTTACAGTCTGCAAAAGTGAGTTCTTGTGTGATATCGTAATTGCGCTCGTAATAGAAACTTGTGGGCTGATTGATTGAGGACTATGGTCTCACGTCCTCCACCTATTTTGAGGACTATTTCTGAAATATTGTAGGACTGCTTTTATGTGTATACGTGGTGGGGACTATTTGGTTTAAAGTTGGAACTGGTTTGGAACTGTCGACGTTGAAATGTAATGAAGGATGTAACGTCATGCTGCCTATTTGTATGTTGCATATAATTGTTATATGTTTTCTTTGTGGGTTTTTGTAAGACTATTATGGCACTAAAATAGGCTGCACATGATATGTATATGAGAATGTGTATTAAAAAATATGATTAGAGGCGAAAAGGTTGAAAGAATACGCTCGAGTTTGTTATTATACGCTTGCTACCCGTATGTTTTTTTTATGAGATTGGGCTTCCAAGAGGTATCGATTGGCTGCTAATGCTATTTTAATCACCTATTATGTTGTACATAAATATTTGGAGGAAGGGAAGGTTATCTCGAGGTGAAAGCAAGGTCATACAGTGAGGTATGTAAGGCTACTCGATTTCGTATTACTTGGCATGAAATCTAGATTCTTCCTTGGCACATAAAGGCACTTACCAACTCCAACATAACTATTAACTATGTATCCACTTTTTCACATGTTCATATACTCCCATACATAGTCACCTTCAAATTTGCATACATACGTGGATACCAAGTTACATGGGTTCTTGTTGCTAAATAAAGTTCACGAGTTATTTCGTCTCATACGCATCTCATTATTTGTGTAACGTACTCTTTTCATTGTCATCTTGTCTTGTATGATTATCTACATGTCACATGCTATATCTATAGTCCTATAGCTCCAATATTGTAACCATCAAAAGAATCATCTCAAAGGAAATTAAAAGGTAAAAGTGTATTGCTTGTTGATGGGTCGTAACCCGAGGGATGGAAGAATCACCTAGCAAGGGTCGATCCTATCATGGGGGGTAGCCCAAGGGGTGAAAGAAAAAGCCTAGCCAGGGCCGATCCCGATGTAGATTTACCACTGATCAACTGGTCATTTGTATTACTTGCTGTGCACAGATATATAGTAAAGGTAAAGTAATAAAAAGACCATAAAGTACGTGATCCCACAGTATAACTAAAGGTGGTCTCTTATCCTATACCAGTGCATAGTTTCATTTGAGTTGTTTCTTCATCTACAATATTTTTTGCCTTACATATTCAGTACATTATCTTGTACTGACGTCCCTTACAAGGGACCTGCATTTCATACTGCAGGTACAGGTGGTAGTAGATCTCCCTAATAGGAGTACAGGATATCTAGCTGCTGTTACCAAGTTCTAGGTGGCTTCGGACATTGTGTGTCTAGAGTTTATATTTTTGTAGTGTATAGTTAGTCGAAGCGGCACCTTTCCCGACCCTTATTAGATATTTTTCCTTATCTAGAGGCTTTGTAGACTATATAAATTAAGGTGTAGTCATGTCTTGTACTTTAGACACCGTGGCCCTAACGGCCTAGCTATATGCATTTTCTTTTAGCTTGTTATACTGTTTACTCTCTTAAAGGCATGTTGAATGTAGAAATCCCTTATAATATGTATAGAAAGCACATAGATAGAGGTTGGTTCTCCCGGGCCTTATTGGCAATGGGTGCCGGTCCGCCTTAATGGGACTTTGGGCATGACATAATGACTAGTGTTAGATGGTTCCATGGTGATGATTCTATAATTTCCGTTGCTGGTGCAAGTGCTTGTGTTGAGGCATTGGAAAAGCGGTAGTTTTCATGTTCCTTCTCATGCATTATTTATGTTACCTATGAGCTTTGTTATATGCATGCTAATGGGGCAAGTATATTTTTCACTGTGGTCCACCTTCATATTTTTCATGGTCTATATCATGCCAGTTATAATATTCATAGGGAATTTGTTCGGTGTCTCGGAGTTTTATTGATTTTAGTACATGCATATTCATGATGTTGGTTCTTATTAGAATCTCACGTGCAAAATATTAAAACATGTTATGTATGCATTTAAAATGACGTTTGATGTGAAAGATTGTAAAACCTTCCATGAAACTGATGTTTGACTTGAGTGCTTGAATTCATGATTGGGTTTCCATATATGTATGTTCATTTACCTCTTATTGTGCTATTTTAGTTAACATATAGGGATGAATGTTCCCAAGGGGGAATATTGTAATGCCCCGCAAGTTTGTGCTAGAGACTAAGGCAAAAAGTTGAATATGGTCACTAGAATGAAACCACGAAATCTAAGTACCAGTTGTGGTTTAGTTTACGAACCGTACACATCTTTGTTGATTAGGGTTTTTTCATTTGGGAAAAATTAAATTCGGGAAGTGAAGTATGAGAAGGTTCAACGGGTCGTGAAGTGCTCTGCAGGTCATACAAGATGGTCGTAGATAAGAGCCTTAGATATGGAAGGAATTTGGAATTTAAGGAAGTGACCTACTAGTTACTAACAAGGCCCGTGTAATAATGTACGACCCATAGAATCCCTTCGTGGAATGGGTCCAAGAAAGTGTGAAAAATAGCTAAATATGGGAGGATTCTACAAGTCCAACCACGAAATATAAATCAAACGTTAGCCTATAGAGGTGGTTTCATAGTTTTGAGTTCAACAAATTAGTTTCAGGGATTCAACAAAAAGTCATTGGACGAGCAGGACACCTATGGGTTGATCTATATCCTATAAATGGACTTTTGTGGGAATGATCCAGCTAGTCTGAAAAAGTGTGCTGATGGATGGCATATCCCGATGACCATTGTTGAGCAGGGGTCGCGCTCTCTTTGAATGAAACCTATCTCAGCGTTTTTGTCATTTATTCACATCTTAAATCCAATGCTATATCATTTAGACTCCTAGAATGCCCCACATAAGTTTTATACTCCCCCATACACCACTATTCCTAAACCATAATCCAAAACCTAAGTCTTGAATTCTCCTAAGTCTCCCAAGGTTCTCCATTAAAGGCAAAGCTAGGTTTCAAGATTTCTCCACCAAACTTTGTGATTTTTTCCATAGATCTTCGTCCAAGGTATGTGGTTTGATTTGTGGAACCCTTACCATAACAAAGATCAAGTTCCTTATTCTATTTTGTGTTCAAGGTTTATGTGGGTTTGTATGTTTCAGAAAGTTGATTTAATCATTTAGTTTATGATGCATTCTTAGTTATATGAAGTATGTTAGTATTATGTTATATTCTATGATGAATGTTTAGTTGAAATTCATGATTATTCTAGTTAGGGGTTGTAAAGGAATATGCTGGGTTGATATTAATGATTCTAAATAATTATATCCAATCATATGTATGCATGATATATATGAATTTCACGTTTTCGAGTCTTTAACCATGCAAATCTCATGTTTTGGACCTAACCTATATGAAGAGGATGTTCCATGAAATAAGGGAATCCTAATCCATGTTATATAAGAACATGAAGGTTCTAAATGTTGAGAGTCCTTACATATGTTATGGCTTTATGAGAATACTATGACACACATCTTAGTTATATGAAAGTTATGCATTATTGAGAGGCCTACTTTATGATGTTATGGTGTACAAGTCTATGCATATCACGACTATACTCTTGTGTATATGTTATTTGTGACTTAACTCATTGGAGTCAAGAATACATGAATTAAAGAATGAATGAAATAAATGTTAGTCTCCACCTAGCTATGATCATGAGACTATGATAGCTGTTAGTAGAGAGATATGGGATGATGGAAGCTGATAGCGGAGGCTTAGGCATGACATAGGAGCTATCTTGATGATGATGATTAATGTTCTATGTGTTTGTGGGACGGGTTAGTAGAATACCTCTCCACTACTAATACAAAGATTTATACTTACGACTATTACATAAGAGTTTTACTTAGCCTCAAGTGGACTCTGGGATGACTGTGGAAGCTCTTCATTAGAAGAGGCATGGTTCCATCAGTAGAATCTCACTGTCCCATAACTACGTGCCACCATAAAAATTGGGAGTCACTCGCTAGTGGAGGTTGATTTCTAGACCAACTGATAGTAGAGGTTTCTCAATAGCTGGCTTTAGTAGATCCACTTAGGCCTCTTAGGAAGTCACCTTGGCAATTGATCTCCCCTTTTCTTCTAGTGTGGGGGAAAATTTGGGACTCTATGGTTTAACTCACGTGGTTTATGTCAGTTAAAGAGTGCTCTCACATATGTTCAAGTTATCCTCATAACCCCAAGATGTTATCTTATGATAATTTATGATGGTCTCTTCGTATTATGTCCAAGGTATTTTTTTAAGGTTCGTATTACTCATGGTTTGACAAGTTCAAATGGTTTCCTTACCTAAGTTATGCACCTTTGTTACGTCCGAATTGTATGTCTTTTAAAGGTATATGATTATGTTTTTATGTATGTAAAGTGGTCTCTATTATGATTAGGAATATTTATTTTATAATAAAATAGTTTTCCGTGTAATTTGATGCATTGTTCAGCTAAGGATACTAAGTGCTTTAATTATTCATAATAATGTGTTTTCATACTAACCGAAGTATATGCGCCTTACATGCAACCAAGTAATGGTAAAGTGTCCTATTTCTCATGCGCATTATTTCACGTTCTATGGCTAAAGTAATGTGTTAAAAGATCACTCGTACGCATGTCCTCTTTATACTTCAAATTGTTTCTTTTATGGTATATGATACGAATTCCTATATTTCATGTATGTCCCATGTTTATATGATTTTCCTATTCACGACTATGTTTATCCATGCATCATACTAAGTTCTTTCTAAAGTTACCTTTGTATATATATATATGATATTGGGCTGATTAAGACTTACAAATTCCCTTGTAAAAGTATGATTTTAACATGAGATTTAGCACGAACCATCTTATCATTGCTTCCATGATATGCATTGATACCTATATACTAGTACATTCAAAGTACTGACATATAATTCTATGCCTACTTTATTTAATCATATAGGAACTAGTGCTCCTCGATATCATCCACGTTGAAACACCCTTCATGTGCTTCGGAATGCCCTATAATTATAATTTCCATATATCTCAAAAATCCTGTGTGATTTCAGAAATTTAACATTATATTCTTGATCAGGGGGAAAAATTGATTCGAAAATGGGTAGAACTCAGATTTTACAAGACCCGTAACGAAAAATAATTTTTGCTAATTAATAGATTTCTAGAGAGCCTGCACGCACAGGCCATGACTCGCCCAAGGTGCGCAATAGTGTAATTTGAGTAAGCGCACCTAGTATGCGTCGCGTCTGCAGTGTGGAATTGTGCAATTTTTCTCCCAATTTTCTTGTTCTATCCAAGGGCAATTGGGTAATAACCCAAAGTCCACTTAAATGTGAAAGACCCCTTTTCCTTAGCCATTTTTCAAAACTATGAACCTCAAAACTCTCTTAAATTCTCTCCAAAATATCACCGAATATTCCATTCAATCTCAAGGTTCAATATTGGAATTCAAGAACCCAACTCAAGCCCCAAGACTTCATCCAATTTTCTTCAAGAAACTTCAAAGTTCATCCAACTCCCAACCCTCTTTTCTTTTTTTCTTTTTCTTTCAAAACATTGAGCATTCGTGATAGGTCCGCAAACTTGTTATGGACCAACACTATTTCAAGCCCAATTTTTTTTTTATTTTTATGTTCTCTTTTATCCTACCACTTATCCCTTGGGTGTCCGATTCAAGCTTCCTTCACTTTGTCTTAATGTGCTATAGCGCCTAGGAGTTAGGATCAAACACTGCTTAAGAACAAAGAAAAGGGTTTGGCTTAGAATATGGCTAACCAAAGAAAAAGGCTAAGGCTCAACGAGGCTAACAAGGGATGCTTACTTTAGGTGGGTCCAAAGATTCAAAAAGAATAGGGCTACCAAAGAAATGCCTAGATCCTTTCCTCTAATTTCAATTCCTACCTAGCTTAGTCCACATACCGGGAAAGTTCTAGCAACTATTGCAACATAGAATAATAAGTTTGCTCACTGACTCATGGCATACTGTCATCACAAGGCTAACACTAGAATCACCATCATTCACACAAATTCATAATTAACCATCTACATCTATGAAGTTCAAGGTTTAAGTAGTAGCTACTCAAAGTTCAATTGATTTTGTCATCCCTTATTAACATAATCTAGCAAAACGCGCTTTTTTGCTACTATGGACACTCTACATGAAACTCACATTGATGAATACTGTTAGGATAATCATCATCCATCCATAATTGGGCCCCGTCACTCAACTATGACACTAACTAAATATTCACACACCAAGTTACTCAAAGAACACAATTAACATAACTACACAATGCAATTTCACAACACTACTAATATTCAAGCATACTAGAAGCATTCATTCTTAGTTATAGACCCAAGAAAAAATAAAAATAGTGTCCAAACTTAAGCAAACATAACCACAGGAAAAATGTAAAGCATCATCCTAATACATAGATGAATTAAAAAAAGAATAAACATCAAAATACTCCTACCTCACACTTAAAATCAGCACTGCCCTCAGTGCTAAGTATATGAAACCTGTGGGATGGAAGCATGGTGCTTACTTCGTGTCCATCAGGCCTAGTAGAATAGGATCATACCCTACACTGACTGGCTCCTCCTCCTCTATCTCATACTTATCCAGATCAAAGGCCTCTTGTGCATCCTCGGGGTCTATGGATATATCACCCTCTACGGGTTCCACAAACTGAGGACTAATACCTAATACCATATTGGTATCGGCATTCAGAGGGTAGTGGACCGTCGACCTCATCAATCTCCTGCTGAGTTGAACGGCGACCTCCTGTCCTATGGTATAGCATCTCAAGCTCGAACATCTTTCCTATAATGAGTTCATCTCTGTGATTCCTCTCGGTTGTGGTGAGCATAAGTACCACAAACTCCTTTGGCCCATTCATGTTGGTCATATTATAGCAGGGGATTCATTGTGAGGAAAGTAATCAAGTGGCTCCTCTAAAACACTTGCACGTCTACATAATTTACTAATCAAGCCACCAAAAGTATACCTGCACCCACGGTGAACTCGAGCCTTCCTCATGGATGATTTGAAGATGGACCCAAAGTTAAGCTTCACCCTAGTCATTAGTGCATAGGCCATACAGATCCTATCCCTCGTGGCAGCGGTGAAGTATTGCCACGGGAAGGACCGTATAACAATTTTTAGCCAAACTTGGCCTCCCAGTTCATATGAGCAAAAGGGAAAGACTAATGATACCTATTGTAGCCATGGTGAATCTGCTTAGCTATGGAGTTCACCCTAGCAAAAGTGTGAGGAATAGCCCTGTAGGGCTACTAAATCTGAAGCTCGATGAAGGGGGTTGTGGAGACATCCAATGTGCCCAAGATCACATCTATAGCAGTCGGGGTAATATTCACCTCTATCTTCCAAACAGTGACCATTTGAGAGCGCGCCTCAGTCTTTATATTAGTATAAAACTCTGAGACTATACTGAGGTTACAAGGCAAGGCCTCATCAAAGAGGAAGGTCCGGTGGTAATCCATATATCTCTGGTAGATCTATGGATAGTCCCTAGCCAAGGTCTCTAGATTAATGGGCACATCTAGGAAATACTTCGTCTCATTGTGTGCCAGTACCAACATTGAGCTTCCTCGCAAACCGCCCTAACCACAATGCAGGGTCTTTGGCCCGTTGAAGGCTCCAGGGCTTTGGGCACCTCCGGGATATCCCAGGCACATTCTGACTGCTTGTGGAACCTACCCCACTAGTTTGTCTAGTTCGGTGAGTATGAGAGGCCATGATATCCTACAAAAATAAGTAAACATCATCAACACATGCACAATACATAGCCCCTATTATACAAAGATAATCACACTCGACTCCATACTTAAATTCAAGCCACAAGGTGAGAAGGTACACAGACTTCAAACTCACTCTGGGTAACCACAAAATAAATTGACAGTATTACCCCATAATTTTGTTCAACAATACATACTGCATACTTTAATTCAAACACTATCGTCACCCCCAAAACCATAGCCATAACATACAAGATATGAACAACAAGAATTCAACCCAAACAAGGGAATTGTAGCAACAATCAAACCATAGGGGTAAAAATCATGGTATCATTCTTGATAAACTACCCCATACTTCAGGTTTTGCAAAACCCAACAATAATCCATCAATATATGAACATTTTAAGCCCAAGAGCATAAAATCCCCAATTTCCCCGAATTCACCCTCAATTTTTGTCCTAGGGTTTTCATCCACCAACATTAAGCATAAAATTAACTTCATTCAAGAAATTAGGCCTAACATTGCAACACCCAACAACAATCATGGAACAATATTCAACAAGAACAAGATAACCAACTTGATTTCACACAAAGTACCCCAAAAATAGTTATATCCAAAGAATAAACAAGAAAATCTTAGTGAAGAACACATAACTTAGTTGAAGATTACAAGAGAAAAAATGAAAATCCTTGTAGGGCTTGAGGTGCAACGCAAATTTGTTTGAATTTTTGTGTTTAGAAGTGAAAATGAGAGAAAAATGGGTGGGGGAGGAGTTTTCACGTTGAGTTTGCATAAAAATGAAGCAAAAGGCATGGGGCGAGGGGGTGTTTAAATAGTAGAGAATGGGTCGGCTTGGGGCATGGAAAAATTGAAAAAAAGGAACTTGTCCACATCAATTTTGCGATGCAGACGCGGACATAGACTAATTATATATTTTTTATTTTTTGTGTTTTGTTACCCTTACCTAGATAGGAAGAATTATATACCTCCACGACAGGTTTGCGTTGTGGGCCTTCGCGCATCTTATTGTTTTGGGGTCCAAAAAATATCATTTTTTAGCACTGGACCCCATAAAATCTTCGAGCACCTGAATAAGCTACAAAATAGTGAAACAAGTTAATCTGACCAAAAAATTAAAAAACTACCTAACAGATCGATGGGAATTAAAGACGCAAAAATTTTGCACTACAGTGGCGGAGGTCTACAACGCACACTGGTTAAGGATTATCACTATGTGCAAACATTTTATTTTCTACTGGATTTTTAAAAAAAATAAGAAATAAACAAAAACTAAAACAATTACAGTTACCTTACCATGGGTTGACTCCCATGCAGCGCCAGATTTACCGTCTCGTCACAACTCAGCATCATTCTACTCATCTTTTGCCAAGTCCATAGCCTCTTCATCGTGGCTCATGTCCTCATTATAGTAGTGTTTGACACGCTGTCCATTAACCAAAAAGGTTTGGTTCGTGGCTTCCTCTTTCAGCTCAACAACACTGTGTGGCGTCATATTCACCACAGTGTATGGCCGCTCTATTTTGACCTCAGCTTTCCTGGAAACAATTTAGGACAAGAGTTAAAGGGGAGTACATGTTGTCTTGGCTCAAAAGTACGCTTGATAATGTGTCTTTCATGCCACTTCTCCATCTTTTATTTGTAGAGCTTGGCATACTCATATGATTGAAGTCAAAATTTATCTAAATACTCTAACTGCTCTAATCTCTTGCACCCTGTGAGCTCTGGATCAAGATTGAGCCTTTTGATGGCCTAATATGCTTGGTGTTCAAGATCAACAGGGAGGTCACATGCCTTACCATAGACCAACCTGTATTGAGATGTGCCTATCGGGGCTTTTAAGCTATCCTATAGGCCAACAAGGCCAAATCAAGCCTAATGGCCCAGTCTTTCCTTGTGGCATTGACGGTTTTCTGCTGAAGTTATTTCACTTATTGATTTGACTCTTCTTGTCTAAGGATGATATGTTATGGCCACCTTATGCCTCACTCCACACTTAGCTAGAAGATTCTTCACTGTCTAGTTGATAAACTTCTCTCAGGTATCTTGCGTATTTTGTCTCAGGAATACACCTTCTGACCACTATGTCAGAACCTTGCTTGAAAAGATATTCCTCATCCCAGTTGTACGCCTTTGCATCATGAGCCAGTCATTTGGTCTGCTGATATTAGCATCTGGGAGAAAGATCCCACTTACCAGGCATTTGATGATATCATCATTCCACGGTAGCTCATTCACTTCTAAATCAAATAGTTGCTCATCCAAGAATTATTCCTTAATCTGATGTTGCTCACTTATGTGAGCATCATATCTCCAAGCGAGACAAGTGATAAGCAATCTAGTTTTCACACCCCTTTTCGATCCTTAATGTCAATGTTGAACGCTTGTAGCAAAAGGATGCATCTGATTAACTAGGGTTTAGCATCCTTCTTGTTGAACACATACTCTACTGCTGCATGATCAGTGAACACTATGACCCTGGTGCCCACCAAATGAGATCTAAACTTGTCAAATGCATATACTAGAGACATGATCTCCTTCTCAATGACTGTGTAGTTGCATTGTGCTGCATCAAGGGTCTTACTAGCATAATATGGAGTGGAACACCTTATCTTTAAGATTTCCCAACATTGCTCCCATAGCAATATCACTAGCATCACACATGATCTCGAAGGGAAGCTCCCAATTTGGTGTTGTCAATATAGGTGTTTCGACAAACCGCTTCTTCAGTGTCTCAAATGCCTGCAAAGATGAAGAATCAAAGTTAAAAGGTACCTCTATTTCTAGTAGACCACATAATGGCTTTGCAATCTTAGAGAAGTCCTTGATAAATCAGTGGTAGAACCCCGTGTGCCCTAGAAAATTACGGACTCCCTTGACTAACACTAGTGGAGGCAGCTTTTCTATCACCTCAATCTTAGCTCGATCCACCTCCAAACCACGCTTTGACACCTTTCGCCCGAAGACTATCCCCTCATTTACTAGGAAGTGACATTTTTCCCAGTTCCGGACAAGGTTAGTCTCTTTATATCAAGCTAGCACCTGTCCAGATTGTACAAACATACCTCTCGAATGACTCCTCAAGACTGAGAAATCATCCATGAAGACCTCTACAAACTCTTCCACCATATAATGGAATATGGAAATCATCCATTGATGTCGCCCAAATTACACATTTTTTAGAGGATAAAGTGATTACTGTTAAGAAATAGAACCTAACAAAGGTTAGGGTCAAACCCACATGGATTGCGTAGACTCAAGAGAATTCAATGATTACAATTCGAATGGTTAATCAACTTACTTCCCCAAAGGCGGTGGCAGGGGGAGGGGATTGTAATAATCAATGAAAAATATAACTAAACTATCACAAGAGAGAAGTCAATATGGAGAGAAACTAGGGTATTGTGTTTCCCATGATTCCCTAACTCAGTATCACCGGACAATCTAATTCTTATCTAGTGTATAGCATGCAGGACCATAAGTTGTGTTCACCAAGTCCTTTGGTCAAAGGTGAGAGGTGAATTTCACTATGTTACTTGGCCTATCTCCATAGTGTACAGTACTAACCCTTACCTATTAGTCCCAGTACAACCTCCCCTTGGTCCTGTTTGGTTGATTAGACGAGGACACTAAGGGGTCATTTGGTACCAAATGAATAACGCAGGGATTAGTAACGTAGGGATTAACAATGCAGGGATTAGTAAAACAGAGACTGATAATGCAGAGATTATTTTTATCAAATGTTTGGTTCATACTTCCCATCTAATCTTATGCTGAATTAAAACTCTACAAAAAACTTCTTTCCAATTGTACCCTTGAAGTATTTTGAAATTTTCTATTTCATGTAATTAGATCAAAGTAAATTATTTTTTTGTTGCTTTTAACTAGTTAATTGAACAATAATTTTGTCATCATGTTTGCTATTTTCTCACTTAAAGTATTTGAGAATAAATACTTGTAATATTAATAAATTCATCACTAATAAAATGTCAATTTTTAATTTAATAAAGATAAAACATCTATTATTAAAAAATCGAAAAGATGTTAAATAATTGTAAAATAAATAATCTATATTTAGACATAAAAATTTGAGACTTGTAGTTTTAATATATTGTTTATATCTTACAAACTTTGAGAATACATCTAACATCATTGAACTTTATTTTGTATCAATAAAATCACTCAACTAAATTAGTTATTAAAAAAAAAGATTGACATGGCAAAATATTTTTTGTCTATTATGTAAATATGAAACCACAAATCAAATATAAAAAATTTGACATGATAAATTTATTTTTTTATATTATAAAAATATGAATCCGGAAATAAATAAAATTTGTAAGCTAATTTATTTAAACAAATTTAGTACTAAACTACAAATACAAAACCTTAAATCAAGAATGTAAAAAAAAATGTAAAAGAATTTGAGGAATATTTTTTTCTTGGTATAATTAATCCATGGTATTAATCCAAGGTATTATTTAATACCACCGAATGGAAGGTATTAGCTAGTACCATGTATGATGTATTAACTAATCCATGGATTAGTTATACATGGGCTCAAAAATGCTACCAAACATAGTATTATCTAATACCATATAGATGATCCATGGATTATCTTCCTAATTCCTCCTACCAAACACCCCCTAATCGAATCCTGTTAATTAATCTCTTTTCCTATTGATTACTACCTTGGTCCAGTCAATAACACTAAGCAGGTTCTAATATTTTCCACCATTAGAAAACATGTAAAACGAAGAGAATTAATTAATACATACATATACAACTTCCGAGAATCTTGAATTATCAGTTTTACATTGTTAATTCTTTATTGTTCCCACAACCCTAGTTGTGAATCTAGCTACTCTTACTTGGTGTAGATGTAAGAATTATGAATTGAGAAGACATAATTGAATACTTATACAATAGAATTAAGAACAAGCAAATCCAACTTCAATAACAATCACAAGCTTAAAAATGAAATTCAAACACAAGTGTTGTCAAAGACTCTCCAAGATGATCTCACAATTTGCTATCTTTAAATACTGAGTTCTTGAGTACTAGTGAAACGACCCCAAAAAGTGCCCGATAATGTGCCTCAGAATACCCAAAATTTTAAATTTCATATATCTCAAAATTCGTGTCCGATATCGGAAATTCGACTTCATATTCTTGTTTAGGGGGCGAAATTAGGGAGAAAAGGGTCTAACCCCGATTTAAGAGCAAACGATTAACAATTTCAATTTTTATAATTTTTCGTATCGAGAATCTATCTGCGAAAACACACCGACGTGCAACTATCACGTACATTTGTTAATATGACCTCCGCGATAGGTCCGCATCATGGACCAGATGCGGATCGGTGTGTTTTATTGCCAATAATTTTTATCTTGGTCCAAGACTTTTGGGTCTTGGACCTATGTCTTCCCAACCATGTTTTTATGTCTACTAAGCCTTATTTCACCCTCATATCATCCTAAACATTCTCTAATACTCACTAAAATACTTAGTCATACTTTCACTCCCAAATTCAAGTCCAACACCCTCATCCCAAGCTAAGGTTTTCCTTCAAGGTTCTTCTTCAAGATTCAAGTCTCTATCACCAATCTTTACCAAGTTTATCTCCAAGATAAGGTATGTGGGTTTCTTTCGTGGGTTCCTTTCACCCATGATACCCAAGCCTCCTTTTACTCAAAATGCATGATTTAAAGATGATTTACAAATAGGTCTTACTTATTATGAAATTCACTTCATACTATGTTAAAGCTATGTGAAATTGTGACTGTTTTGCTATGTTTTGAGCTATAAATCTTTGATTTGTTGTAAGATTTGAGGAGGTATTTTCACGTATGTTGCTTGAGGGTGATGTAATATGTTGTTGATAGTTTTACAATGGATTTTCCTATATGATTTCATCTCTATACTTCACGATTTTATACTAGCATTACACACCCTCTAAGTGTTTGATAAAATGTTAGGAAATGAGACATGATATGATTGACTATATGATGATAAAATGAGCTTATGTATATGATATACTTTATATAAAGTGTTGCATTAGACCATGCCCGATCAGGGTAACCTAGTTAAGGGGTGATTATCTCAAACATCAGGGTGATAGGTGAGATTGCCACTAACCTAGATGAGGGGTTTGTATCTCACAGACTAGGGTGATGGGTACGATCATCACTAACATAGATAAGGGTGTTGTATCTCACACACCAGGATGATGGGTGCGATCATCATTAACCTAGGTGAGAGGTTTGTACCTCACACATTAGGGTGATGGGTGAATTTATCACTAACCTACCAAGAGGTTTATGCTTTGAAAATCTAGCTTGGTCTCTTCTACACGTATGATATCCTATATGAGCATAAGCTACTTAAGCATATTTTACTTATGCATTGATCATACATTTTATATAGTTATATTATTCCTATTGCCTATTATTATGCATTTTGATGATGATGCCTAATTCTCATTGCATTGCATCCTATACACTTGGTACATTCAAACTTACTAACACATACTTTTTCCTACACGATATCACCATGTAGGAACCGGTGCTCAAATTGATCATCCTCCTCCTCCACGTGGCTAGTTCGATACTACTTAAGCTTGTAGTGTGTCCTCCACTTCGGGGACCTTAGTCCGTATTGCTCTTATTATGTATTAAGACATTCTTATTTATTGTCTATGTTGACTATGAGGGTTAACCCGATTGTTTTATCTTGGCCCCCGCTCTTATCTATGTGTTAGAGGTGTTTGTTGGACATGTTTTGTAGCTATGCTAAGAGCCTTGACTCTATTGTTCTTGACGTCTATGATATGAAAGTGTTTTTCCTTAGCCCTGGTTGCCCCACTTTATTATCTCTTGATGCTTGTTTTTATTGCATCCATGACCAAGGTTGTATAATATGTTCCAAGAGGCTTGCTTGGGGTCCCTTTGGGTTCCCCTTGCATCGTATCATATCTAGGCCCTAGGATTTGGTTGTGATAAATTTGGTATCAGAGCACTAGGTTGATAGATCCTCGGATCCCAACACACCGCGTAGATTAGAATCCTATGCATAGTTGTCAAGCGCGACATGACTATGAATAGGAGGCTATGAGATGTTTTAGGAAATGTTTTCCTTCTCCATGTTGTAAGTTGTGCTATAGATTTGTGGTAAGTTTTTCCCCCTAGTGATTGCTCTTTGCTATACTAGATCATGCCAAACATTAGAGGAAGAAGGGACCAAAATCTCAAGGAGCAACCTACCAATGGTGAGCTCTGGGTTTCTTTTACTATGATTGCCTAAGTTAGGGTAAGAGACTTCATGAGGATAGATCCTCTGGTGTTCTATGGGTCAAAGGTGGATAAAGATCCATAAGAGTTCATTGATGACATCTACAAGATGTTGAATATCATCGGTGTTGAGCCGAATGAAAAGGCGGAGTTGGCTGCGTACCAACTCAAAGGGGTAGCCAAAATAAGGTATGATCAATTGAAGGGTGAGAAGGAAATTGATAATGTGGTTCTTTGGGAGGATTTCAAATTGGCTTTCCTTGATTGATATTTCCCTCTTGTGCTTAGGGAAGCTACGTTGGTAGAGTTTATGAACTTGAAACAAGGTGCTATGAGTGTAACGGAGTATGCCCTCAAGTTAAATCAACTTTCAAAGTATGGTCCTCATTTAGTGGCCTATCCTAGACCTAGGATGAATAAGTTCATGATGGAGTTCTCTGACTTGGTAAATGAAGAATGACGGTCCGCCATGCTAATTAGTGACATGGACTTGTCTCGGTTGATGACCTATGCTGAGAAAATGGAGGAGGGTAAATTGAGGAAGAGAAGGGGGCATGAGGCCAAGAGGGCCCGTCTTGGGGTAAGTTTGAAAAGGGTGGCCAGTGTCATCATGGCCAAGGGTCTCATCATGCTACTAATAGGAAATTTGCCAATGACCTCCCTAGGCCTCAAGGTGTTGGTGGTGTGGCTCCTAATGATATATGTCCTAAATGTGGAGGGGCCATAGGGGCCCATGTTTGAAGGGTTCTAACGCATGCTATGAATGTGGGGAACTTGGTGACACCAAGATAGATTGTCCAAGAAACTGTGGCAAAGTCTGATGTGCAAATGCGGTTCCAATAGCATAATTGGTTTTATGCTATTCATGGGAGGCAAGGGGTTGGAGAGGTTCCCGATGTTGTTATTAGTATGTTGAAAATCTTTGACTTTGATGTATATGCGTTGATTGATCCAGGTGCCAGTCTTTCTTTTGTTACCCCATTTGTTACTAAAATGTTCCATGTTGGCCACGAGTTATTGCATGAGTCATATGAAGTGTCTACTCCTATTGATGTATCACGCCAAAGTCCTGTTAAGGAGGACTAACACCCATTATCGATGAGGCTTGAGAGAATCAACCTGTATCCATGCGCTTTCTATATATATATATTATGAGGGATTTCTACATTCAACATGCCTTTAAGAAAGTAAATAGTAATAACAAGCCAAAAGGAAATTCATATGGCTAGGCCATTGGGGCCACATTGTCTAAAGTATGAGATATGACCATACTTTAATTTACATAGTCTACAAATCCTCTAGATAAGGAAAAGTATCTGATAAGGGTCGGGACAGGCACCACCTCGACTAACTATACAATATAAAAATAAAAGCTCTAGACACACAAAGCTCCGAAGCAACCTAGATCTTGGTACTAGCAGCTGGATATCCTGTACTCCAACTGGGGAGATCTACTAGCACCTGTACCTGCAACATGAAATGTAGGTCCCCCATAAGGGATGTCAGTATGAGAAAATGAACTGAATATGTAAGGCAGGAAATACTATATATGAAGTAACAACTCAAATGAAACTCTGCACTAGAGACCACCTTTAGTTATACTGTGGAATCATGTACTTTATGTTTTTTTTATCACTTTACCTTTACTGTATAATCTGTGCACAACAAGTAATACAAATGACCAGCTGATTAGTGGTAAATCTATATCGAGATTGGCCCTGGCTAGGAATTTTCTTTCACCCTTCGGGCTATACCCTGTGATAGGATCAACCCTGGCTAGGTGATTCTTCCACCCCTCGGGTTACTACCAATCAATAAGCAATATACTTTACTTTATCTTTCAATTACCTTTGAGATGATTCTTTTGGTTTTCATGATATTAGAGCTATAGGACTGTAGATGTAGTATGTGACATATAAATAATCATACAAGACAATCTGACAATGAAAAGAGTACGTTACACAAATAATGAAATGCGTATGAAACGAAACAACTCATGAACTTTATTTAGCAACAAAGACCCATGTGCCTTTGTATCCAAGTATGTATGAAGATTTAAAGGTGACTATGTATGGGAGAATATGAACATGTGAATGAGTGGAGACATGATTAATAGTTGTGTCGGAGTTGGTAAGTGCCTTTATGTACCAAGGAAGAATTTATATTTCATGTCAAATAATACGAAATCGAGTAGCCCTATATACCTTGCTATACGAGCTCGCTATTACCTCGAGACAACTTTCCCTTCCTCCAAATATTAATATATAATATAGTAGGTGATAAAACTATCATTAGCAGCCAATAGATACATCTTGGCAGCCCAATCTTATAAAAATATAACATATGGGCAGCAAGCAAATAATTATAAACCCGAGCATATTCTTTCAACCTTTTCGCCCCTAATCGTATTTTTAAGTAAATATTCTCATATAAATATCATCTGCAACCCATTTTGGTGAAATAATAGTTTTACAATAGTCCACAAAGCACAACACATAACAATTCTATGCAACATATAAATAGGCAGCATAATGTTACATCCCTTTGCTACATTTTGATGTCCACAATTCCAAACCTGTTCCAACTTTAACCAAACAGTCCCCACCATACATACACACAAAATAGTCCTAAAACTGTTCAAAAATAGTCCTCAATTTAGGTGGAGGATGTGAGACCATAGTCCTCAATCAATCAGCCCACAAGTTCCAATTACGAGAACAATTACGATATCACACAAGAACTCACTTTCGCGGACTGTAAAAATAGTGCAACAGCCTTTATACATCATTATATATCCAATAATCAGTAATAAAAGTATTTTCCCTTCATAATCAATCCAACCAAAAGAGAAAAGTTACCAAATAAATAAGAAAAATGTACAACAACTTTTGGAACACATGTTGTCCAACAATTTTAGCAAAGGTATAATCATCTTTACCTCTTGTTTTACGTAAGAAAACCATACTAAACACATAAGTATTCTTACTTACCATTATCCTAAAGGTGTAGGGCTTCTCCAAGAACCCTGAAAGTCTCTTGTGGCTGCTTGTAAAGTCAAGAAAGGTTTGTGAGAGAACTTGCAAAACAATCTGGTTTTTTTGGTTCAAGTTAAAATGGCTTATGGGAGTTGTTTCAAACCCTTTTTAAAGGGGGCCTTTGGCTGACCTACTAAGGCATTTTTAGCCTTACTTTATTAAGCTGGTGATGCAACTTCTTTCCCTTTTCACTTGGGCCTTATTAGGTTCAAATTGGTTGGGCCTTGGCTGCCCACTTTTCCCTTTTCTCCAAATATAGTTTTGGCCCAATTCACCAAGTGAGTTTTGTTGTACTTGGTTCCTTTCTCTATTATTCTTGGGATAAAAATATAGTCCATTTACGATGCTAAAATATAGGCTAAAGTTGCACATTTAACACAGACTTTATTCATAATCAGACTTGGAAAAATTCGACGTCGGGCCTCATCTCCGTTTAGCTAGCAAATTTAAGCTAAGCAAGTAGGTGACTCACCTGCTAGCTTCCTATGTGCTACAAGCACCTCACTTCTCTCACTTCATTTAAGTTCGTGAACTCCTCAATTTGACTTAAAACGTATTTACATCGGCCCTTTTCAGCGTTACACATACATATCACCCTCTAATTTGATATTTAAGCACTTTTAAAAATTGACGCTAATTTGTACAGCCATATCATGTTTCATATGTGTAGTACTAGGATTGTAAGATGTGGGGTGTTACATCCTCCGCCCTTAGGAACATTCTTCCTCAAATATTAGCACAATTGGATAGCTTAACCAAGTTTAACCTTTACTTACACAAACTTTTGACAACACACTAAGTATTCAATAACACGTACCTATTAGTATCCAAATTCTGCGTGTTGGACTTCTTCTTTAGCTTCAAATAAGTAAGGGTATTTTGATTTCATCGCGTCCTCAGCCTCCCGTGTTATCTCTTCTGCTTGTTGGTTTCTCCAAAGTACTTTTACTGAAGTTATTTCTTTATTTCTTAGCTTCTTAACTTGACGATCTAGAATAGCAATAGGTACCTCTTAATATGTGAGATCTTCTGTAACCTGCACTTCTTCAATATGAGTAATACGGGATAGGTTACATATGCATTTTCGAAGCATTGAGACATGAAAAACTAGATGAACTATTGAAAGCTCTTGGGGTAGCTCTAGTTCATATGTAACCTGCCCGAACTTCTTAATAATTTTATACGGCCCTATGTAACGGGGGTCAATTTTCCTTTCTCACCAAACCTCATAACCCCTTTCATTGGAGATACCTTAAAAAATACCCAAACCCCTACAAAGAATTCCAGTCCTCTCCTTCTTTCATTTGCATATGATTTGTGATGACTTTGGGCTGTTTCTAGCCGCTGCTGTATGACCTTAACTTTTTTCATTTCTAGTTGTACTATGGCCCAAGCAAGCTGGTTTCAACCACTTCAAACCATCCAATTGGCGACCTACATTTCCTTCCATACAAAGCTTCACAAGGTTCCATCTTGATACTTGAGTGGTAGCTATTATTATAGGCAAAATTCAATAATAGGAAAATGGTCCACCCAACTACCTTTAAAGTCCAATGCACAAGCTCGCAACATATCTTCAAGTGTTTGAATAGTACATTCTACTTGACCCCCTATTTGAGGGTGGAATGCTGCATTTAAATTCACTTATGTCCCTAAACTCCTTTGGAAGGACTTCCAAAGCTTTGCAGTAAATTGAGCTCCTCGGTCAGATGTAACGGAGATTGGGACTCCATGTATCCTGACTATCTCATTGAGGTATAGTTTGGCATACTCTTCAACTGTATAATCACTCTTGACTGGCAAGAAGTGTGCTAACTTTGTGAGTCTGTCAACTATTACCCATATACAGTCAAACTTCTGAAATAAGCGAGGCAACCCGATAACAAAATCCATATTGATCATAACCCACTTCCATGTTGGAAGCTCTACACATTGCATATAACCTCCTGGCTTTTGGTGCTCCACTTTGACCTGTTGGCAATTTGAACATTGAGCCACAAATTCAGCAAGGTCCTTTTTTATGCCTCCCCACCAAAACATTCCCTTCAGATCATAATACATCTTAGTTAATCCTGGATGGATGGAATGTCGATAATCATGGGCTTCTTCCATTGTCCTCTTCCTTAGTCTATTTATATCAGGCATACATAATCTATTTTGGCAATAAAGTACTCCATTTTGTGTAAGGTCAAAGCCCTCTATCATACCTTGACTCACCTTGTCTTTACGTCTTCGTAAGATAGGATCACCAAATTGCTTTTCTTTCACCTTCATTACCAATGAAGACTCCGCAACATCATGCACAACAACCCCTTCCTTTGAAGTCTCAAGAAGGCGAGCTCTCAAACTAGCTAGTCATCATAGATCCTTAGCCACTCCTTGACTTACTACGACCTGATCACCAATATTCACGATTGCCTTATGAATCAACCATCGTCTACCATATTTTCCTTCCCTGGATGGTATATTGTATCAATGTTGTAATCCTTTATTATCTCTAGCCATCTTTGCTGTCTTAAATTTAGGTCTTTCTGCTTAAAGATGTATTGCAAACTCTTATGATACGTATATATGTCAACGTGAACCCCATACAAATAGTGGCGCCATATTTTCTAAGCAAACACAACCGCTGCTAGCTCAAGATCATGTGTTGGATAGTTTTTCTCATGTGGTAATAGTTGTCTAGATGTATAAACAATTACCCTACCATATTGTATCAGTATACACCATAAGCCAACTCCTGAAGCATCGTAATACACTGCGTACCCCTCGGTGCCTTCTGGAAGTACTAGCACAGGTGCAAAAGTTAGCTTCTTTTTTAGCTCTTGGAAGCTCCTTTCACATGTATCATTCCATTAGAACTTGGTTACCTTATATGTCAACTTTGTTAGAGGTGCATAAATAGAAAAAGAACCTTCAACGTACCTTCTGTAATAACTTGCCAACCCTAGGAAGCTCCAAACTTTCGTGAGTATCGTTGGCCTCGACCAATCTTTCACAACCTCTATTTTTTGTGTATCAATCCTTATTCCCTCATCAGATACAATATGACCTAAGAATGCCACCGATTTTAGCCAAAATTCACATTTAGTAAACTTAGCATACAACTGTCGATCATGAAGAACCTATAACACTTGTCATAAGTGATTTGCGTGGTCCTTTTTTGATCTTGTATATACCAAAATGTCATCTATAAATACTATCACGAACATATCCAAAAATGGATTGAATACCCTATTCATCAGATCCATAAAAATTGCTAGTGCATTCGTTAGCCCAAATGACATAACAAGAAATTCGAAGTGACCACATCATGTTCCGAAAGCAGTCTTAGGTATATCTTTCTCTGTTACTCTCACTAGTTGATACCCTGATCTCAAATTAATTTTTGAAAAGCATTTGGCACTCTGTAACTGATCAAATAAATCATCAATGCTGGGGAGGAGGTATTTATTCTTAATTGTCACCCTATTCAATTGTCGATAATTTATACACATTCTCAAGGTGCCATCTTTTTTGAGTACAAATAACACTGTGCACCCTAAGGGGACACACTAGGTCTTATAAAACCCTTCTCCAATAAGTATTTTAACTGCTCTTTTAATTCACGCAATACTACCGAGGCGATTCTATATGGAGGGATGGAAATAGGTTGAGTACCTGTAAGTGAGTCAATACCAAAATCTACCTCTTATTCTGGAGGTAAACCTAGAAGTTCATCAGGGAACACATCAACAAATCCATTCACTACTGGAACTGATTGAAGAGTTGGTGATTCTACCTCCATATCCCCTAACCTTACTAAATGACATATATACACCTTATATATCATCTTTCTAGCCTTCAAATAAGAGATAAACGTCCCCTTTGGTGCCCTAACATTGCCTTTCCATTCAAGAACTACCTCATTTGGAAAGTGGAAGTACACTCTCTTCGTTCGACAATCCATGATGGCATAGCAAGAAGATAACCATTCCATACCAATTATAATGTCAAATTTCACCATTTCTAGCTCAATAAGGTCAACCAATGTGTCACAGTCACAAACAGTTACTATACAATCATAATAAATCCTTCTAGCCATAATAGATTCAACGGTTAGTGTGGACACTTCAAATGGTTTGTTCAATAATTTGGGTGTTCTCTTAAGCTTCCTAGCAACTAGTGGGGTAATGTATGATGGTGTAGAACTAGGTTCAACTAATGAATATACATTATGTGAAAAGATAGAAAGTGTACCTGTGACCACATTGGGAGAAGCTTCTAAATTTTGCCGACTCCCTAGCGCATAAGTGCGATTCTGGACTCCGCTAGAGCTAGCTCCCCTCTAATAACTCTACGATGGCCGACCCCTACCTAATGGAGGAACTGATAATGATGATGCAATAACTGACCTAGTAGATTATGCTATATCACCCATACGCCTCCTCGGATAATCTCTTATCATGTGCCCTGGCGCACCACACCAATAACAAGCATCTATCCCAACATGACATATACCTGAATGACTTTTTCCACACTATTACAAGGATACATAGGGGTCATTTGCAGCCTACTGAATATCCCACTATTCGGGCGCCTTGCCCTTGACTTCTTGGACCAAACTGATTTTTCTTAGACCCCTGAAATTGTGGTGGAGCATTGGTTGCGGAGTAGGAGGATGATGGCCTAGGCAGTCTATTAGAAAACTGAGGCCTAAGCTCATCTTGGGACGGTGTAAACTGCCCTGTAGACTTGGCCCTCTTTGATTGCACCCTTTCTAACTCTTGTGTCCTTCTCCTTTTCCTCTGATCCTCCAATTTCTGTGTAAAAGCTTAATTCTCGCTATATCCATGTCTTTGTTAAAGGAAACAATGGTATGGTCTCTGACAAGATACATGTCCAATCTATCCACATATCGATGAACTCTATCTGCCATAATATCAACTACATTAGGAGTATACCTTGCCAGGGAATTATATTGAAGGCTATACTCTCTCACACTCATATTCCCTTGGTGGAGATTCAAGAACTGATTTGCATGGGCCTCTCGTATCTATAATGGCAAGTAATGGTCAAGAAATGCCTCGTTGAACTCCTTCCAGGTAGTTGGAGGTGCATCTATACCCTTAGATTGCTTCCAAGATTCATAACACAATATAGCCACACCCTTCAATCTATATGTCGTTAACTCGACAACTTCTGTACCACTCACATGCATAACATCTAAAGTGCATTGAATCTGATCAATAAAGTCTTGGGGATCTTCATTAGGATCTGACCTAGTGAAGGATGGAGGGTCCAAATTAAGGAAGTCATGTATCCCGTGCTAGCTGCCCTATTCACACCACCTGCACATATAACTGGACCTTCATGTCTTTGACCTTGGCCAACAACTCTATTAGTCAATGGTTGGACTACATTTCTTAGATCCTGCACGGTAGCATCGATAGGTGTTTCTAGGGGAATTTCATTACTTCCTGGTTCATCAAGAGATGGAGGAGTTAGAGATGTCTGTGACAGAGACCCATCTTGAGCCTCTTTTTGTTGTCTCGCCTGACTGGGTATACTAACCACCACTTCTACTCCCTTCCCTTTACCTTTGTTTTTCCTGGTTTCTGGCATACTTGTTGTATAAAACAGTTTAGGAGTTAGACATAATCCACCTATTACACTTGGCTCTATGACACGATCTGAAGAATAAAAAGAAAGTAACAACTCCTGAATGCCATACAGCCTCCTTCTTATAAATATGGTGCACAACACATTGATAAACAAGACTCTACATAGAAATAACTTTGTAGACTCCCTAGGATGACTCATGCTGAGACCACTTCTGTCACGCCCAAAGTCCCATTAAGGCTGACTGGCACCCATTTCCAATAAGGCTCGAGAGAACCAACCTATGTCTATATGCTTCCTACACATATTATAGGGGATTTCTACATTCAACATGCCTTTAAGAAAGTAAATAGTAATAACAAGCCAAAAGGAAATGCATATGGCTAGGCCATTGGGTCCACGTTGTCTAAAGTACGAGATATGAACACACTTCAATTTACATCATCTGCAAAGCCTCTAGATAAGGAAAAAAGTATCTGATAAGGGTTGGGACAGGCTCGCCTCGACTAACTATACAATACAAAAATATAAGGTCTAGACACACAAAGCTCTAAAGCAACCTAGAGCTTGGTAATAACTACTGGGGAGATTTACTAGCACCTGTACTACAGCATGAAATGTAGGTCCCCCGTAAGAGATGTCAGTACGAGTTAATAAATTGAATATGTAAGGTTGGAAATACTGTATATAAAGTAACAACTCAAATGAAACTTTTTGCACTAGTGTAGGATAAGAGACCACCTTTAGTTATATATGGAATCATGTACTTTATTTATTTTTATTATTTTACCTTTACTGTATAATTTGTGCACAAAAAGTAATACAAATGACCAGTTGATCAGTTGTAAATCTATATCGGGATCGACCCTGGCTAGGCATTTCCTTTCACCCCTTGGGCTACCTCCGTGATAGGATCGACCCTGGCTAGGTGATTCTTCCACCCCTTGCGTTACCACCAATCAATAAGCAATATATTTTACTTTATTTTTTAATTACCTTTGAGATGATTCTTTTGGTTGTCATAATATTAGAGCTATAGGAATGTAGATGTAGCATGTGACATGTAAATAATCATACAAGACAATCTGACAATGAAAAGAGTATCTTACATAAATAATGAAATGCGTATGAAATGAAACAACTCGAGAACTTTATTTAGCAACAAGGACCCATGTTATTTGGTATCCACGTATGTATGCAGACTTGAAGGTGACTATGTGTGGGAGCATATGAAAATGTGAATGAGTGGAGACACGGTTAATAGTTATGTCATATTTGGTAAGTGCCTTTATGTACTAGGGAAGAATCTATATTTGATGCCAAGTAATACGAAATCGAGTAGCCTTACTTACCTCACTGTACGAGCTCGCTATTATCTCAAGACAATCTTCGCTTCCTCCAAATATTTATCTACAATATAGTAGGGGATAAAACTAGCATTAGCAGCCAATAGATACAACCTAGTAGCCCAATCTGATAAAAAAATAATGTATGGGCAGCAAGCGGATAATTATAAACTCCAGCGTATTCTTTCAACCTTTCCGCCCCTAATTGTATTTTCTAATACACATTCTCATATACATATCATGTTGTAACCAATTTTGGTGCCATAACAGTCTTACAACATCCCAGAAAGCACAACATATAACAATTCTACGTAACATATAAATAGGCGGCATAACGTTACATCCCTTCGCTACATTTTGGAGTCGACAATCCAACCCTGTTCTAACTTTAACCAAACATTCTCCACCATATATACATATAAAACAAGTCCTAAATAGTTCAAAAACAGTCCTCAAAACAGGTAGAGTACGTGAGACTATAGTCCTCAATCAAATAGCCCACAAGTTCCTATTACGAGCACAATTACGATATCACACAAGAACTCATTTTCGCGGACTGTAAAATGGTGGAGCAGCCTTTATACATAATTATAGAACTAATTCTCATTAAGAATAGTAGACTCCCTTTATAATTAATCCAACCAATAAAAGAAAAGCTTCCAAATAAATAAGAACAATGTACAACAACTTTTGGAACACATGCTGTCCAACAATTTCAGCAAAGGTATAATATGCTTAGCCTCCTGTTTTACATAAGACAACCATAACAAAAACATAAGTATTCTTACTTACCTTTAGCCTCAAGGTGTAGGGATTCTCTAGGAACCCTGAAAGTTTCTTGTGGCTGCTTTTAAAGTCAAGAAAGAGTTGAGAAAATACTTGCAAAACAATCTGACTTTTTTTGTTTAAGTTAAAATGGCTTATGGGAGTTGTTTCAAAACCTTTTTAAAGGGGGGCTTTGGCCGACCTACTATGGAATTTTTAGCGTTACTTTATTAAGCTAGTGATTTAGCTTCTTGCTCCTTTCACTTGGGCCTTATTGAGTTTAAATTGGTTGGGCTTTAGATGCCCACTTTTCCCTTTTATCCTTACTTAATGTTTGCCCAATTCACCAAGTGAGTTTTTTTGTACTTGGATCCTTTCTCTATTATAATTGGGATGAAAATATAGTTCATTTATGATGCTAAAACATGAGCTAAAGTTACACTCTTAACCCAACTTTATTCATAATCAGACTTAGACAAATTCGATGTCGGGACTCGTCTCCGTTTAGCTAGCAAATTTTAAGCTAAGCAAGAAGGTGAATCATCTACTAGCTTCCTAAGTCCTACTAGAACCTCACTTCTCTCACTTCATTTAAGGTAGTGATCTCCTCAATTTGACTTAAAACTCATTTACACTCGACCCTCTTCAATGTTAGACGTACATATCGACATCTACTTTGAGATTCAAACACTTTTAAAAGTTCGTGCTAATTTGTCAAGCTGTGTCATGTTTCATTTGCATAGTACTAGTATTTTAAGATGTGGGGTGTTACATGGTGCCTCTATTATTTCTAGGACAGTTTATAAAAGTTGTCCTATTTGCATTTTGCATAAGTTGTTGCTTTGTGATCTTGTTAAATTAGACATAGCGGATTATGATGTAATTCTTGGGATGGATTGGTTACATGCCTACTATACTTCTATTGATTGTAAAACCCATAGGGTCAAGTTTCAATTCCCTAATGAACCCATCCTTGAGTGGGAAAGTCAGGACTTAGTGGTCAAGGGTAGATTTATTTCTTCCATTAAAGCACATAAGTTGGTCTCCAAGGGGTGTCTTTACCACCTAGTGAGGGTTAAAGATATAGCATTCAAAGTCCCTTCCATAGAGTCGATTCCTATTGTTAATGAATTTCTTGATGTCTTCCCAAATGACCTTCTCGATGTTCTTCCCAAAAGGGAAATAGATTTTGATATAGACCTCCTCCATGATGCTTAACCAATCTCCATTCCCCCTTATCGTATGGCCCCAATGGAGTTGAAGGAGTTAAAGGAGTAATTGAAAGATTTGTTGGAAAAGGAATTTATTAGACCTAGTCAATTACCTTGGGGTGCTATGGTATTGTTTATGAAAAAGAAGGACGGGTCACTTATAATGTACATTGACTACTGGCATTTCAGTAGGGTCACTATAAAGAATAGGTATCCTCTGCCAAGGATTGATGATTGGCTTGACCAATTGCATAGGGCTAGCTATTTCTCTATGATTAATCTTCGTTCCAGGTATCATCAAGCGATGCTGAGAGAGTGTTATATTCCCAAGATGGCCTTCTAAACTAGATATGGGTATTATGAGATTTTTTTGATACTGTTTGGGTTGACTAATGCACCTGCCATCTTCATGGATCTAATGAATTGGGTCTTCAAACACTACCTTGATTCTTTTATTGTGGTCTTCATTGATGACATTTTGATCTATTCACATAGTACGGAGGAGCATATGGGGCCTTTGAGGGTTGTGTTGCAATGATTGAGGGAGGACAAATTGTATGCCAAATGTGACAAGTGTGAATTTTGGTTGAAGGAGGTTGCATGTGGTGTCTAGGGATGGTATAAAAGTGGATCCTAATAAAAGTAATGTGATTAGAAATTGGCCTAGACCATTGACCCTGTCGGATATTAGGAACTTTTTGGGTCTAGGAGGTTATTATAGAAGGTTTGAGAATGGGTTCTCCTCCATTACTTCCCCTATAACAAAATTGACTCAAAAGAAGGTTAAGTTTGTGTGGACCGATGTGTATGAGAGGAGCTTCCAAACATTGAAAGACAAGCTTGTGTCTTCTCTAATATTGTCACTACCAGATAGGCTTGAGGGATTTGTGGTGTATTGTGATGCTTCTCGAGTTGGTTTGGGTTGTGTGTTGATGTAAAACGGTTAGGTCATAGCTTATGCTTCGAAACAACTCAATGTACATGAAAGGAACTACCCTACCCATGAGCTAGAGTTAGCCGCCATTGTGTTTGCATTAATGATTTGGTGTCACTACTTGTATGGGGTGCATGGGGATATGTTGACTGATCATAGAAGCCTCCAATATGTATTCACTCAGAAAGATCTTAACTTGAGGCAAAGAAGATAGTTAGAGCTTCTTAGAGACTATGATATGATTGTGCACTATCATCTAGGTAAAGAAAATATGGTGGTGGATTCTTTCAGTAGGGTGTCTATGGGTATCCTAGCTCATGTTGATGGTAGTGATAAGGATATTGCTAGGGAGGTGTATCAATTGACTAGATTGGGGGTTAGGTTGGAAGAGGTTGGTGATGATGGTTCTATTATTGATGATGTGTCTAATTCTTCATTGGTTGATGAGGTGATAGCAAAATAAGATCTTAACTCCTCCTTGCTTGAATTGAAGTCCTTGATGAAAGAGGGAAAAGTAGAGGTTTTCTCTTAAGGGGGAGATGGTGCCCTTTGGTACCAAGGTAGGTTATGTGTGCCTTGTGTTGATGGATTGAGGGAGAAGATCCTTGATGAGGCCCATAATTCTTCTTATTCTATACACCCTAGGTTCACCAAAATGTATAGAGATTTGAGGGAGGTGTATTTATGGGGAGACATGAAGAGGGATATTGCCAGATTCTTTTTCGATTGCTATAGTTGCCAACAAGTTAAAGCCGAACATCAAAGGCCGGGTGGACTAACCTAAGACATAGAGATTCCCACATGGAAGTGGGAGATGATTAATATGGATTTTGTGGTTGGGTTTCCCAAGACTAGAAAAGGTTTTGATTCCATTTGGGTGGTGGTTGATAGAATGACAAAATTGACCCACTTTCTACTAGTTAAGACCACAGATGCTGCTGAAGTGTATGCAAAGTTGTACATCCATGAGTTAGTAAGGTTATATAGGGGTACCTTTGTCCATCATATCATATCGTGGTGCACAATTCACTTCACAATTTTGGAGGCCTTTTCAAAGGTGTCTTAGTACCAAAGTTTACCTTAGTACGACCTTTCACCCCCAAATGGATAGCCAAGCTAAAAGAACCATTCAAACACTTGAGGATATGCATAGGCCATGTATATTAGAGTTGAGGGGTAGTTGGGTTGACCATCTTCCTTTGATTGAGTTTCCCCACAACAATAGGTATCACTCTTGCATCGGTATGGATCCTTTTGAGGATCTTTATCGGAGACGTTGTAGATCATCAGTTGGTTGGTTTGAGGTTGGAGAGGTGGCTTTATTGGGAGTAGATCTGGTTATGGAGGCTCTTGACAAGGTTAGTATGATTAGGGGGAGATTGAAGACAACCCAAAATTGTCAAAAATTCTACACCGATATGAGAAAAAGAGACCTTGAATTCAACGTGGGTGATTGGGTTTATTTGAAGGTTTCTCCAATGAAAAGTGTGGTCTATTTTGGTAAAAAGGGAATGTTGTGTCCAATATATGTTGGTCCTTATGAGGTTTTGAATAGGGTTGTCGAGGTCACTTATGAATTAAAATTGCCTAGTGAAATGAATTTGGTTCATCTGGTGTTCCTTATCTTTATGTTGAGAAAATGTGTTAGTGATCCTAATGCTATTGTGCCTCTTGACGTTGTAGGTGTTGTTGAGGATAACTTGATTTATGAGGAGACTCTATTTAGATTTTGGATAGGCAAGTGAAGAGATTGAGGAACAAGGAGGTGGCATCCGTCAAGGTCCTTTGGAGGAACCAATAAGTTGAAAGTGCTATATAGGAGGCTGAGGCAAACATGCAAAAGCGGTATCCTTGTCTCCTTCACTCCACTAAATCCCAAGGTACTAACTCTAAGTCCCCTATCTGATTTCAAGTCTTATATTTCAGTCTCTATGTCATTCATATGCATTCATGTTTAAGTTGACAAATTTATGATGATTTTTACACTTATGTTGAGGTTTTGAAAATGGTGTTTAAATGTAATGCTGCATTCTTGTTGGGGTTGATTTGTTCATGATTACTTTTGTCTTCTACATCTCTTTTACATTCAGAGACGAAGGTTCCCAAGTGAGAGATATTGAAACGATTCCAAAAAGTGCCCGAAAATGTGCCTCGGAATGCCCAAAATTTTAAATTCCATATATCTCAAAATCTGTGTGCTATATAAAAAATACGACTTCATATTCTTGTTTAGGGGGTCAAAATTAGGGGGAGAGGGGTCTAACCCTGATTTAAGAGAAAGCGACTAGCAATTTCAATTTTCATAATTTTTCTTATCCAAAATCTATCTGCGACAGCAGCGCGATGCGCAGTTGTCGTGGACATGTGTTAATATGACCTCCAAAATAGGTTCACGTTGTGGACCAGACTTAAACCTATGTATTTTGTTTCTAGTGATTTCTATCTCGGTCCAAGGATTTTAGGTCTTGCACCTAAGTGTTCCCAATCATGTTTTTACCTATACTTAACCTTATTTCACCTTCATATCATCCTAAACATTCCCAATACTCACTAAAACACTTAGGCATATTTTCACTCCCAAATTCAAGTCCCAAACCCTCATCCCAAAGGTTTTCCTTCAAGGTTCTTCGTCAAGCTTCAAGTCTCCATCTCCAATCTTCACCAGTTCATCTCCAAGCTAATGTATGTGGGTTTCTTTCATGGGTTCCTTTCACTCATGATTCCTAAGCCTCCTTTTCTCAATTTGGATGATTTAAAGTTGATTTACAAATGGGTCTTGCTTATTATGGAATTCACTACACACTATGTTAAAGCTATGTGAAATTGTGACTGTTTTTCTATGTTTTGAGTTATAAATTTTTGATCTATTATAAGATTTGAGGAGGTGTTTTGATGTATGTTGCTTGAGAGTGATGCAAAGTATTGATTAATGGTTTTAAAATAGATTTTCTTTCATGATTTCATCTCTATAATTCATGGTCTTATACTAGCATTACACACCCTTTAAGTGTTTGATAAAATGTACGGATGTAATTCCTTGAGAAGCTTAAGGTCCAAAGCATGAAACATGATATGATTGCCTATATGATGATGAAATGAGCTTATGTATATGATGTACTCTATATAAAGTATTGTATTAGACCATGCCCGATCCGAGTAACCTAGTTAAGGGGTAATTATCTCAAACATCAGGGTGGTAGAGGTGAGATTGCCACTAACCTAGATGAGGGGTTTGTACCTCATACATTAGAGTGGCGAGTGAAATTATCAATAACCTACCAAGGGATTTGTACTTTGGAAATCTAGCTTGGTCTCTTCTACACATATCATATCCTATATGAGTATGAGCTACTTAAGCATGTTTTACTTATGCATTGATCATACATGTCAAATTATTATATTGTGCCTATTGCCTACTATTACGCATTTTAACTATCATGCCTAATTCTTGTTGCATTGCACCCTACAATACTTAGTACATTCAAATGTACTAATGCAGACTCTTGGCTCGATACTACTCAAGCTTGTGGTGAGTCCTCCATTTCGGGGACCTTAGTCTATGTCGCTCTTATTATGTATTAATACATTCTTCTTTATAGTCTATGTTGACTATGAGGGTGAGCCCAGTTGCTTTGTCTTGGCCCCCGCTCTTATCTATATATTAGAGGAGTTTGTTGGATATGTTATGTATTTATGCTAAGAGAGTTGATTCTATTGTTCTTGATGTCTATGATATGAAAGTTTTTTCCCTTAGCCCCAGTTGCCCCACTTTATTATCTCTTGATGATTGTTTTTATTGCGTCCGTGACCAATGATGTGTAATGATGTTCTAAGAGGCTTGTTTGGGGTCTCTTTGGGTTCCCGTTGTGTCGTGTCATGTCTAGGCCCTAGGTTTGAGTCGTGACAAATAGTCAAAAACTCCTTTGAAAAATAATCTAAAAAACCAATTTATAATAAGTAAAATACAATTGCTAAACAAAATAAGAGAACTGATGCGCATGCCATAGAAAGGGGTTTACAGGCAGTGTTGCATGCCATGGCCCGTAATAAGGGGTCTCGTACTCAACTGCTGGAAATTTGTCCAATTCTACTATACCCCTCTATGACTCGTAAAGTACTTACAACCTGTAAAGGGGGTTTGGTTTGATAAAACTTCAAAATGTCCCAATCTCTGATCCTCAGGGCATGAACCATTTTTTACAACTCGTAAAACCTTCTATGGCTTATCTGTATGTTCGTAGAATAAATTTCAGAAAATAGAACCTCGCTGGAATTGTTCACAAAACCATCCTACGACCCATAAAATAATACAACTCATAAAGGGTCCCATATAATAACAAATACCAGCAACGTCTGTAATTTTCCCCAAAATCAAGTCCAACTTATAATCCTGCAGATATAAACAAAAAAACACATAAAACCATCAAACATTGCATTGAGAACACAAAATAATTTCAAGTTTTAAGCATCAAAAGTGTCGTATTTTTGTAAAACATCAATACCCTCAACTTAAAATCATTGCTTGTCCTCAAGCAGAGGACTCTATCTGTATACATAATACAATAACACACATACCACAACCTAATGGCGTACATCACATAAATCTCAAACTCAGCCACCCACACCAACTTTTCAACACATGATCAGATAGGTATCTAGCAAAGCAGTGCAAACTGGGGCATGTGACAACACAAATATGACAAGCAAGGTATTATCAACAATCCACAATCATGAAACAAGTCTAGTGCTAACAATGTAATGCAAGTACTCTCACAGAAAGAAGTCTCATATCTGACTCTTAATGATGTTTTCATGTATACCATTGGGACTATGCAAAATCACTCGATCTCACAAAAGATATTCATACATCATGCCTAATACCATATTCTTGCCCCTATACTCATTATTAGGACCTTCAACTAACTAGACTAGGATCACTTTAGGACATTCTAGGCTTGTAATGTAGGCTCAGGGGGTTTTGGCATGATATTATGAGAACATAGTGATTAAATACGCTCCTTGACACTGCGTTTTTCTATATTTTTTCCCTATTAACTCTGTTATTTCCACCTTATTCTCTCTTTTTCCTATTTGCAAGATTTTCTAGGTGCTTTCTTTTCATTTTTTAAGCTTTTTTCCTTGTTTTTACTCTTCATTTTGCTTTTTAGCTCACAACTAAGGTATCACTTATTTTTCTTGCACCGAGTGTATGATTATGCTTTTGGCCTGTATTGGGATGCACAATATCCGTCTTCAGAAATAAGGCCACTTTTGATAGCAACCCTAAACTTAGACTTTTTATCTCAGTCAGGGTGCACAATGTTTAAGGAAGGACCAGGGCCAATTTCAGGATTTTACAACTAACAAGGCTAGGTTAATCAGGTGTTTAAAAGAATAGGTACATATTAGGCTCAAACGTAGGAACAAGAGATATATCATAGTTTTGGTTGGTAATTTTAGGCTAAGTGGACTATTAAGAATGAAGGCCTAAGATCCTTTCCTAATCAAATTAATCTACAAGCTAACTTAGAGTAACCGAGCAAGTTCTGAATTAGACTAAAACACATGAATCAAGAAAATTAGGCTCACACTCACATGGCACTGCATACATTATCAACAAAAGACTCTCAGATCATGATTTTTATCTCAAATTATCCTCACTTATTAGAACAAACATTGTCCCACACCTAAATATGCACGGTTACTTTCTAACTACTAATCAAAATTTTTGGTGGGTATCATTTTTCAAACAAAAGACAAAAACCTGCTTTATTCCACAAAGTATTGGTACTATATACTACAAATACTATCTAAAACATCCTAAGTCTATCAGTTCAATAGAAAGAAATATCCACGTGGAAAAAGAACACAGGCAAGAAGACCTCGAGATAAAAAATTAGGGTAGTTATGGATCCAAGCTACTCAGACTTCACTGAGGCCTGTAACTATCCATACTAAAAAAAAGATGTGCATTCTCCCCAATGCAAATAATCAAAGCAAACTAAAACATATAGGGATCAAAAAGTACACCTGGTTTCCTAAGTGCCAGTGTCCGTCTTAGGTTTCCTCCCATGTAGTGCCTGACTTATTGTTGCAACATGATGTAGATGGCTTGAGTACTCAGAATTCCTCAAGATCCCATTCTTCCACCATCATTGTCTCTTCTACATTTCCAAGGTATAGCTTGATTCTTTGGCCATTTACCTTGAAGCTTTACCACTTCGTCTCTCCAACTCAATAGCCTCTTGATCTATGATACGTGCTACTTGAAATAGTCCCATCCATCTTGATTTGAGCTTCCTAGGAAACAACATCAGTCTTGAATGGTAGAGCAACACCAAGTCCCCTGGTCAAATTGGCGATTCTCCATGTGATGGACATGCTGCAGCATCATTTTTTGTTTGCACAAGTCTGAGCTCTCGTCTGCCTTCAATTAAAACTCATCAAGCTCATTGAGTTAGCTCAGCCTAGAGTTTGTTGTATCATTCCAATTTAGATTCAACTTCTTCAGCACCCATATTGTTTCCAATGGCATGCTTTCCCAAAGACAAGTTGGTGGGGAGATATGCCTATAGGGGTTTTGATTGTTGTCCGGTATGCCCATCATGCTTTCCCAAAGACAAGTTGGTGGTGCCTATAGGGGTTTTGATTGTTGTCCGGTATGCCCATAATGCGTCATCCAACTTCGTGACCAATCTGTCCGATTTGCATTCATGGTCTTGGACAATATTTTTTTAATTTCCTTATTTGACACCTCTACCTGCCCGCTCATCTGAGGATTATAAGGCGTCATTACCTCATGTCTCACTCTATACTTTTCAAGAAGAACTTTGAAAAGTCAATTATAGAAGTGAGAACCCCCATCACTGATGATTACCCGAGGGTGCCAAACCTTGAGAAGATGTTCTTTTTCAGAAATATTGTGACACTTTTTCCATCATTGTTGGGCAGAGCCACGGCCTCAATCCACTTCGATACATAATCCATACCAACTAGGATATACTTGTTTCCATGTGAGCTAAAAAATGGTCCTATGAAATCTATCTGCCATACGTCAAATAACTTAATCACCATAATGGGGTTTAGAGGGAGCTCATGTTTGAGGGAAACCCCACCTTCTCTTTGGAATCTATCACAAGCTTTGTCATAATCATGGGCATCTTGGTGGATGGTGGGCCAATATTATCCACACTGTAATATCTTGTGTGCTGTTCGAATTCCACTATGATGCCCACCCACCAATAACGAGTGTTATGCCTCAAGTATGCTCATCATCTCAACCTAAGGAACTCAACGATGAATAATCCCATCAACACATACATGGTACAAGTATGGATTATCCCAAAAGAACTTTCTCACATCAAACATAAACTTCTGATACTGATGTATGTTCAGGTCGGGTGGCATGATATCACTTACCAAATAGTATGCATAGTCTGCGAACCTAGGTATCAAATTAGGAGATACAACTAATACTCGCTCATCTAGAAACAAAATCAAATCAATCTCCAATCCATCGTCAAGCTTTATTATTGCCCCATCTTCTAATCTGGAGAGATAATCTGCAACCTGATTCTCTATCCTTTTTTCTATCGATGACGTCAAAGTTGAACTCTTGCAAGAGAAGTACCCATCTCAACAACCTTGGCTTTACATCCTACCCATCCATCGAGTATCTAAGTGCTGAGTGGTCCGTATGCACCACCATTTGGGCCCTAAAAGATATGACCAAAACTTTTCGAATGCAAAGATTATCGCGAGTAACTCTTTCTCAGTGACGATGTAATTTTTCTGAGCTGTATTTAGGGCTTTGCTGGCATAGTATATGGGATGTAATATCTTCTCTTGCCACTGTCCCAATATTACAACTAAAGCAACCCCACTTGCATCACACATGATTTCAAAGGGCTTTGACCAGTCTGAAGCTATAATTATTGGTGCTGAGATCAACCTTCTCTTCAACTCTTCAAAGGCTTTGAGGAAAAAATCATCGAATATGAACTTAGCATCTTTCTATAACAATTTACAAAAAGGATATGTGATCTTAAAGAAGTATTTTATGAGCTTCTATTAGAATCATGCATGTCCCAAGAAACTCCTCACACCCTTGACTGAGAGAGGCAGTGGAAGCTTCTCGATCACCTTCATTTTAGCTTGGTCCACCTCAATCCCTTGATGGATATCCTGTGCCCTAACACAATACCCTTCTTCACAATGAATTGACACTTTTCCCAATCTAGCACTAGATGGCTCTCCTTGCATCTTTGCAAAAAACATGTAGGTGTTTTAAGCAATCCTCAAATGATTCTCCAACCACACTAAAGTCATACATGAAGACTTCAATAATTTCTTCCACCATGTCTGAGAAGATGGACATCATGCATCTATAGAATGTTGCTGGGGTGTTACACAACCTGAATGACATCTTCTTGAATCCGAAGGTGCCATAGGGGCATGTAAATGTCATCTTCTCTTTATCCTCTAGAGTAATGGTGATCTGATTATAGCCTAAATACCCATCAAGGAAGCAATACATACCTTCCAACTAGTCGATCTAATATCTGATCCATAAATAGAATGGGGAAGTGATCTTTTTCTATCGACGCATTAAGTTTTCTGTATTCCATGGATACCCTCCATCCTGTGATTGGTCGCAGTAGGATCAACTAATTGTTTGCATTTGGTACCATTATGATACCTCTTTTCTTTGGAATGTGTTGAACCAGACTCACCTATTGACAATCGGTAATCGGGTAGATTGCTCCTGTGTCAAACTGTTTGATGATCTACTTGTGTACAACTTCTTGCATAGGAGGGATGAGGCGCCTTTGGTGCTCAATACTCGTCCTGTAATCCTCGACCAACTTGATTTTATGTGTATATACCAGGAGGTTAACAATGATATTTGCGATTGTCCATTTGATTGCCTTCTTGAACTATTTAAGCACCCTTACAAAGGCGCTCTCTGCTCCTCATTCAAATCCACAACAACTATAACTGGTAAGGTTTTGTTGGCTCCCAAATATTCATACCTCAGATATGCTAGAAAGGCCGTCAAATCTAACACCGGTGGGTCTTCCATGGAGGGCTTTGCGGGTGGTGACTCCTGATTTTGCAAATCTAAATCTAGCTTAGTTTGGCACCTAGCACCATAAGATATCCCTATAGCAGTAATTGTCTCCTCATAATCTAGGATACCATCACTATTGAAGATCATCAGCACTGCCTCCAAATTGTCAACACGTAATCTTACCTCTAGTGTACCTCTTTTAGTATTATCACTAGGCTTAATAATACAAGCCACTCTCAAATAACTGTCTTTCTTTGATTGCAGACAAATGTTGAACATGACCTCATTTTTCTCAAATCTAAACTTGAGTTAACCTTTATCCATATCCATCAAGGTACATCCGGTGGCTAAGAAGGGCCTCCTCAAGATGATAGGGACTTCAAAATTTACTTCACAATCAAGATCACAAAGTCTACAGGAAAAATAAATTTTTTAACTTTGACCAGCACATCATACAATATCCCCACCGATGTTTTCACCATGCGATCCGCAATCAACAACCACATCCTAGTTGGAGTAGGGGATCCCTATCCAAGATTCTCGTAGATCACAAGGGGCATCATATTAATGCTAGCACTAGATACATAGTGCCCTTGTGAACTTCAAATCTCTAATAGTGCAGGATATGGTAAAATCACCGGGATTTCTCAATTCTGAACAAAGGACCTCATAGTAATGGCAATGAATGTTGAAGCTTGTGGGAGAGCTCCTGACTCACAATGCACTTTTTATTGACCAAGTCCTTCATGTACTTAGCATACACTAGCATCTTCTCCAATGCCTCAATAGGAGGGATGTTGATGGTGAGTTATTTCAGCATGGAGAGAAAGTGCTTGAATTTGCCTTCCTCCTCCCTTATTTTGATTCTCTGAGGGAAGAGAGAAGGAGGCTTAGGAATGGGCTTCAACTTTTGTGGAACATCAGCAGCTTCACTCACCCCATCCTTGTCACGATCCTCTCCTATCTACGCATTCTTGGCCACATCTATCTCCTCTTGAACATCTTCCTTATCACTTGCATAAGAGGATCAATGGTGTTGTTGCCACCTCGAGTAGTGACTGCCACACACTGCCCTTCATTTTTAGGATTTTGAACTGTGTTTCTAGGCAGTGTACTCTTCTGACACTGATTAATTTGAGTCAACACTTGACGGAACTGTTGTTCAAGCTATTTGATACCAATATAGTGAGAGTTTATTTTTTATTTATACTAGAAATCTCAGATATCATGCCCCTTAAAGTCTCATCCTATGTCTCAGCTTTCTTCAATAGGCGATCAAACAACTCTATTCTGATTTATACTAGAAATCTCGGATATCATGCCTCTCAGAGTCTCATCTTGTGTCTTTCTTGAATAGGTAATCAACTATATCCTCAATTATGGAACCACTTGCACCCACGTCACGATTATGTGGTTGCACATAAGGACCATTTCTGAAGCCTCCTCTGCGACCCTAATCTGTATCTCTCCCTGGACCCATGTTCCTATCATTCTAGCCTTTGCAGTTGTCCCTATAAGCTCCATGTCTATTAAAGTTCTAACCTTGGTGCCAATAGTCCCGATTGGACCCTCGAACATTGGTTTGGAAACCCCCCATCCGATCAATAACAAAATATGCATCCTCATTCTAATATGGTTCATCATACAAGGGTGCATGTGGAGGTTGATGAACCACTGTATTTACTCGCTCTTAGTTCTGCTTCATCATCACCTTCTTACCTGTGCGATTCTGAGAAAGCTATTGCATGACTTCTTCATTTATCTTTACTTGCTCTGGACCAACACTAACAATGCATGAACTTTCTGTAGATGCTTTGTCTCTTTTCCCCCATGCACAATTAGTTTTGACCACTCTTTCTATTCTCTCTGCGATCTTTGCAAATGGTTGATCTAAGAAAATACCCCCCATGATAGTGTCAGCACAGGCCTGCCTGATCTCATCAAGGGCATGGTAGAAAATTTCATCCAAGGAATCATCGAATATCTTACGATCAAGGACGCTCCTAAGACATTTGGTGAACCACTCAGATGTAGTACTGATCGAGTCACCAGGAAGTTGCTCAAAGTTATTGATCTGGCCCTTCATCTTAAGATTTTTTGATTTAGAGAAGTACCTCTCCAAAAAGGCCTTCTGTAAGTTTGCCCAGCTTGTGATTGAACTCTGTGGGATCTCAGATAGCCATAACTCCGTATTGCCCGTTAGAGACAATTGGAAGACATAAGGTCCCATAACATCCATAGATAGATTTTGTGTTCCTGTCACACTCTTGCAGAAGAATGCCACATTGTGTAGGTGGCTATGATGATCCTCCGATGGTAAGCCCACAAATAGCCCATGGTTCTACAGCGTATGAAGTAACCCACTCGAGATTGTGAACTTTGTCTCTACCAGTAGTGATGGCAACAAGATAGCTATAGTCACCTCCATAGCCATAATATTCGGCCTGTATATATTCCACCGGTAAGCATTGACATAGAAATCTTGAGGCTATGGAAAATGTCCTCTAGGGGAGGTGGGTTCTCATTCTCAGCATCCTCATTGTTATTCCTATTCAGAGTTGCATTGATTGCATTATTAGCATTGTCTTGGGCCATTCCCTTTAACGTTCTTTGGATCTCTAGGTCAAATGGAGTTAAGGAAATGTCTTGACTCCGGGTGTTGGGCGTATACTAGACTTACACCCTGAAAAAGAACAAAAGCAAAAAAAAATAGTAAAACGAGGGGACTAACAATTAACACTCAAATTACTTGTGAATTCACTGAGTCTAGCCGTATTCCCTGGCAATGGTTCTAAAATCTTGATGTCTCCCAATTTACACCTCTTTTTTAGAGGATAAAGTGGTCACTATCAAGAAATAGAACCTAATAAAGGTTAGGGTCAAACCCACAGGAAATACATAGACTCAAGAGAGTTCAATGATTAACATTCGAATGGTTAACCGACTTACTTCCCCAAAGAGAGGGTTTGTAATAATCAATAAAAAATATAACTAAACTAACTATCACAAGAGAGAAGTCAATATGGAGAGAAACTAGGATATTGTGTTCCCCATGATTCCCGACTCAGTATAACCGGATAACCTAATTCTTGTCTTGTGTATTGCATGTAGGATGGTAAGTTATATTCACCAAGCCTTTTCGTCAAAGGTGAGAGGCGCATGTCACTATGTGACTTAGCCCATCTCCATAGTGTGCATTACTAACCCTTACCTATTAGTCCCAGTACAACCTCCCGTTGGCCCAATTTGGTTGATTAGATGAGAACATATCAATTGAATCCTATTAATTGACCTTTTTTCCTATTCATTACTACCTTGGCGTAGTCAGTAACACTAGGTGGGTTCCAACGTTGGTCACCACTAGAAAACATGCAAAACAAAGAGAATTAATTAATACATGGATGAACACCTTCCAAGAATCATGAATTATCCTATTTTACTTTGTTAGTTCTTCATGGTTCCCACAACCCTAGTTGTGGATTTAGCTACTCATGCTTGGTCTAGATACAAGAATTATGGATTGAGAAAAATAATTAAACACTTATGCAATAGAATTAAAAGCAAGCAAATCCAACTTTAATAAGAATCACAAGCTTAAAGATGAAATTCACAAATGAGTGTTCTCAAAGACTCTCCAAGATAATCTCATAATTTTCTCTCTCCAAATACTGAGTTTTCTGAGTACTAGGTGAAAATGCTTTTGAAAAATAACGTAAAAAACCTATTTATAATAAATAAAATACATGTCCTAAATAAAATAGGAGAACTAGTCGGCACGCCATACGCAAAGGGTTTACGGGTCGTAATGCATTCCACGACCCATAATCGGGGTCTCATACTTAGCTGCTAGAAATTTGGACTTCAAATATACGATACCCCTCTATGACTCATAAAGTAGTTTATGAACCGTCAAGGGGGTTTCATCTAATGAAACATTAGAAAGTCCCAATCTCTGATCCTCAGGTTACGAACCATCTTTTATGATTCGTAAAACATTCTACAACTCATCTAGTAGAATAAACTTCAGAAAATAGCCCCTCGCTGAAATTGTTCATGAAACCACCCTAAGGCCTATAAAATGATCTACAGCCTGTAATGGGTCTCGTATAATAGCAAAAATCAGCAACTTCTGCAATTTTTCCCAAAATCAAGGTCGACCTATAATCTTGCAAATACAAAAACCAAAACACATAAAACCAACTACCATCACATTGAGAACACAAAAAAATTCCATGTTTTAAGCATCAAAACTGTTGTATCTTGGAAACACATTATGTACCTTTGGAGAGTTGCTGGTGCATTTCACAGGCCGAAGGGCATGCGTTTGAATGCATACATCCCATACAGACATGTTAAAGTGGTCTTCTCTTGATCTTCAAGTGCTATTGCGATCTGGTTGTTCCCTAAGTATCTATCTAAGAAACAGTAATGCTCTTGATCAACCATCCTATCTAATATCTATTCAATAAAGTGGACTAGGTAGTGATCTTTCCCAGTGGCATCGTTCAGTTTTCTGTAGTCCATAAATATATGCCACTTTGTCACTTTTCTGGTTGGAATGAGGTCATTCTTATCATTCCTGACGACCTTCATTCCTCCTTTCTTGGGGACACACTGCGTTGGGCTCACCCACTTGCTATCTGAGATGGGAAAGGTGATACCAGCATTAAGCCACTTATCACTTCTTTCTTGACAACCTCCTTCATGATTGGATTTAGCCTTCTCTGTTGTTGGGCCACTGGCTTGTGGCCCTTATCCATAAAGATCATGTGCATGCAGGGCTGCTAATGCCATAGATGTTTGAAATTTTCCAACCCATTGCTCTTTTCGTCCATTTAAGCACCACTACAGTAGGTTCAACCTGGGTTGCATTCAATGAAGCAAACAAGATTACAAGTGTTATTTTCACCAAGAAAAACATACTTGAGATGTGACGGCAATGGCTTCAATTCTAGCTGAGGAGCTTCTTTGACTAAGGGTTTGGGTGGAGGTCCTAATACCTTATTTAAGGGCTCAAGTGCTTTCTTTAGTATGCTGACATTGAGATTATTCAACGTATTTTGAATTTCTCTAGCTTCTACGTCATCGAATAGCCCTTGATTCAACAACATTCTATCTAGAAGATCTGTAATCTCCACTTGTCTTACTGCATCAGCCATATCCAACACTGTGATGGCTACAAATTGCTCATATACAATGGGAAACTTCATGGACTTATGCACATCCAACACTTCTACCTTATCATGGGCCTGCATGGATGAGTCTTCCTGCTGCAACATCAATCAGTAGCCCTTCTGTTGCTAGGAAGTGGTGTCCAAAAATGAATGGAACCTCTGGGTCAGGTTCAAATTCCAAGATCACAAAGTCCACGGGGAAGATGAGAGATCCCACTTGGAATTAAACATCGTCTATAACACCATCTAGTCTTGCCACCGAATGATCTGGCAATTATAGCAAGATAGTGGTGGGCTTATATTTCCAAGCCCAAGCTTCAAGAACATCGAACTAGGCATGACATTGATCCCGCACCTAGATCACACAAACCTCTAGCATTCAAATAATTTCCAATTGACACTTGCATAATGATGCTCCTAGGATCCTTCAACTTGGTTGGTACCTTAGCTTTATTTAGAATCTTGGAGCTACAAACTTTCGTGTGTGCCACAGTTCCGAACTCATCCAACTCGTTCTTGTTGGCCAATACATCCTTCACATAATAGTATACTTCAAGATCCCCTGCATAACATCAATAAGAGGTAAGTTAATTTGTACATATTTCAGGAGCCCGATAAACTTCTGAAAGCACTCATCTTTTTTCTTTTTTTTTCATCTTTTTATGAAAGGAAGGAGGAAGCTTGGGCATTGGAATTACTTCATCATTAGGTGGGTTTAGATTGGATATCTTATCACTCTAAGCAGTGCTTGTTTTAGTCGTATCTCTCTTCTTTGGGACCAACTCAGCCAACGGTCTACCACTTCTAGTGTTGATGGTATTTACTTACTTAGGGTTGGGGTCCGTGTTCCCTGGTAACCCTCCTTGTGGCCTAAAAATTACCACGTTATCCAATTGCCCCAATTTCTTATATAGGTGTTATAGGCCCTTATTATTCTAATGGACGTCATCCTCTTGCCTTTATGGATTTGCCAGGATGTCTCCATACCTTACTATCAGTTATATTGTTCGAGTTAGTGTGCTTTGTGGGTTGCTGCATCTGTTATTATAGCATGCATTACCAACTTATGGTCTAGGCTAAGATGGTCCCTGATTATGCTAATTTCAACCCTAAGAGAAGATTGGGTGGTTCTCCAATTTGAGCTACAAATGTTCCTTAAACCTTGATACCCACCTCTATTGGCATTGCCCACAAAGTTTACCGCTTCAGGTTTATCTCCACAAAGTTTTGCAGTGTGGTATCTTCCTCCATACATATCACACCATCTATTCTACTGTTGTTATACCATATTCACAGTAACTCGCTCGTGAACTATACTCACTGGTGGTTGTTGTTGGCCCAAAGACAAGCTATTGAAGTGAGTTGTTATCATATTCTGCAATGTTGATACTTAGACTTGCAATGTAGCCAGTGCATCCACCTCCTGTATGTTGGCCTGCTTCTGATCTATCAGTTTGCTAGATCCTCCATTCCACTCATGATTGCCTTGTGCAATACGATGGAAAAGAGCATATAACTCATCCTATGTCTTCTCCAGTGCCTATCCACCTGTAGCAGAATCAGTAAGAATCTTGGTAATGGGTTCCAAACCTTCAAAGAAGGTATGGACCAACACCTTAGCCTAACAATGATAGGGAAAACTAATGAGAAGAGGTTTAAACCTGTCCCAAGCTTGATATAAATTTTCTCCAAGTATTTGCCTAAAGCTCAAAATCTCACTCCTTAGTTTCGTTGTCTTGCCAGATGAGAAGAATCATGTCGGGAACTTCCTATCCAGCTCATACAAAGAAGTGATGAGCTGGGTAGCTTAATCTATAGACACTATCGTGCTTCCCCCAGTAGTTAAAAGGAAAATAAGGTCTTTCTCACATAGTCTCTATTCAACCCTATGGGGATGAAAGTATCAGCAATCTCCAAGAAGTTCTGAAGATGGACCTGTGGATCTTCATATAGAAACCCAGTAAACTGCCAGGTGGAGTATAGAAATTGGATCATGTTCTGTTTGAGTTTCCAATGACCATAAAGATCCAGTTTCTAAAAGTAGCTAGTGACATTAGTGGTGCATAGAATTGCCACATTGTCGACTGGCCTAGGAGCTGCTGCTCTTGCGGTGGATTTTGGTCCACCTTACCTCTCTAGCAGTTCAACTTCTTCTTTATTATCCTCGAGATCTTCCTGAGTTAAATAGTAAGAATCTTGTTTCTCTAATATACCAACTATATATCAGTAAAAACAGCATGACTAAGATCACATACAGTGGACACAACAAAACAAAACAACTCAAAAAACTAACCAACTTCTAACTTTAAATCCCCAGCAATGGCGCCAAAAACTTGTTCCTCCCTAGTGCACACAAGTTTACGTGGTCTTAACAAGTAATATAGTGGCCCAAATTATGGGCCAAGATGAAACGACCCTAGGAAGTGCCCGAGACCTCTAAGTCCTGGGCCTAGGTGTTCCTAAACGTGTTTTTTTCGGGACTTTGTTTTAACTCAATACATACCTCTACTTATTTTAAAACGTTTTTTAAATTCAGACCAAGACTCCTAAGTCTTGGGCCTAAGTGTTCCCAAATGTATTTTTACCTATACATTGCCAAATTTCACCCTCATATTATCCAAAATATTTCTCAATACTCACTCGAACAATTAGTCATATTTTCACTCCCAACTTCAAGTCCCAAACCCTCATCCTAAGCTAAGATTCTCCTTCAAGGTTCTTCTTCAAACTTCAAATCTCCATCTCAAATCTTTACCAAGTTCATCTCTAAGCTAAGGTATGTGGATTTCTTTCATGGGTTCCTATCACCCATGATACCCAAGACTCCTTTTACTCAAATTGCATGATATAAAGTTGATTTATAAATGGGTCTTTATTATTATGAAATTCACTGCATACTATGTTAAAGCTATGTGAAATTGTGACAGTTTTTCTATGTTTTGAGCTATAAATCTTTGATCTATTGTAAGATTTGAGAAGAGGTTTTGATGTGTATTGCTTGAAAGTGTTGCAAGGTATTGATTGATATTTTTACAATGGATTCTCTTGCATGATTTCATATCTATATTTTATGGTTTTATACTAGCATTACACACCCTCTAAGTGTTTGATAAAATGTTCGGGTGTAGATTCTTGTGGAGTTGGAGGTCCAAAGCATGAGATATGATATGATTGACTATATGATAATGAAATAAGCTTATGTATATGATATAATCTATATAAATTGTTGCATTAGACCATGCCCAATCCGGGGGGACTAAGAATTTGGATGACTTAGATGGGGGTTTGTACTCATCAACCTAGGGAAGGGTTTATACTTCTCAACCTAGTTATGGGGCAACATCATCACTAACCTAGATGGGGATTTGTACTCATCAACCTAGGGAAAGATTTCTACTTCTCAACCTTGTATAGGTGACATCATCACTAATCTAGATGGGGGTTTGTACTCATCCACCTAGGGAAGGTTTTGTACGGTGAAGGGGTGGCACTATCACTGACCTAGCGAAGGGTTTGTACTTCTCCACCGGGTGATGGGGCGGCATCATCACTAACCTAATGAGGGGTTAGTACTTCACCACCTAAGTGATGAGGCAGCATCACTACTAACCTACCAAGGAGTTTGTACTTTAGAAATATAGCTTGGTCAGTTCTACACATATGGTATCCTATATGAGCATGAGCTACATAAGCATGTTTTACTTATGCATTGATCATACATGCCATATCGTTCTATTATGCCTATTGCCTATTGTTATGCATTTTAATTATGATACCTAGTTCTTATTGAATTGCATCCTACATATTTAGTATATTTAAATGTACTAACACGTACTCTATGCCTATATGATGTCACCATGTAGGAACTGGTGCCCAAGTTGATTATCCTCCTACTCCACATGTCTAGTTCGATACTACTCAAGCTATTTTGTGAGTCCTACACTTTGGGGACCTTAATCTATGTTGCTCTTATTATGTATTGAAACATTCTTCTTTATTGTCTATTTTGACTATGAAGGTGAGCCCGATTACTTTTTCTTGGCCCTTGCTCTTATCTATGTATTAGAGGTGTTTGTTGGACATGCTATGGATCTATGCTAAAAGCCTTGACGCTATTGTTTTTGATGTCTATGGTATGAAAGTACTTTCTCTTAGCCCCGATTGTCCCACTTTACTATCTTTGATGCTTGATTTATTGTTTTTACCACAAAAGTTATATGATGATGTTCTAAGAGGCTTGTTTGGGGTTCCTTCGGGTTCCTCATTTGCCGTGTCACGTCTATACCCTACTCTTTGGTCGTGAAAACCTTGGTATCAGAGAAATAGGTTGATAGATCCTCAGATCCCAACACTCTGTGTTGATTAAAGTCCTATTCATAGTTGTGAAGCGTGCCATGACTATGAATACAAGGCTATGAGACATTTTAGGCTATGATACCACTTCTGTTATCCCCCAAGTCCCGTTAGGGCGGACTAACTCCCGTTGCCAATAAGGATCGGGAGAACCAACCTATATCTACATGCTTTCTATACATATTATAAGGGGTTTCTACATTTGACAAGCCTTTAAGAAAATAAACAGTGATAACAAGCCAAAAGGAAGTGCATATGGCTAGGACATTGAGGCCACGGTGTTTAAAGTATGAGACATACCACAGTTTAATTTACATAGTCTACAAAACCTCTAGATAAGAAAAAGTATCTAATAATGGTCGGGACCAGGTCCCGCCTCGACTAACTATACAGTACAAAAATATAAACTCTAGATACTCACAAAACTCCGAAGCAACCTGGAGCTTAGTAACAATAGCTGGATATCCTGTACTCCTACTGGGGAGATCTACTAGCACCTATACCTGCAGCATGAAATCTAGGTCCCCCGTAAGGGATGTCAATACGAGATAATGTACTGAATATATAAGGAAGGAAATATTGTATATGAAGTAACAACTCAAACAAAACTATACACTGGTGTAGGTTAAGAGACCACATTTAGTTATACTGTGGGAGCATGTACTTTATGTTCTTACTATCACTTTACCTTTACTGTATAATCTGTGCACAACATGTAATACATATGACCATCTGATCAGTGGTAAAACTGTATAGGGATCAGCCCTGGCTAGGCTCTTCCTTAACTCCTCGGGTTACCACCTGTGATAGGATCGTCCCTGCCTAGGTGATTCTTCCACTGTTCGGGCTACTACCCATCAATAAACAATATACTTTATATTTCAATTACCTTTGAAATGATTCTTTTGGTGGTCACAATATTGGAGCTGTAGGACTGTAGATGTAATATGTGACATGTAGATAATCATACAAGACAATACAACAATGAAAAGAGTACATTACACAAATAATGAATTGCATATGAGAAGAAATAACTCGTGAACTTTATTTGGCAAAAAAAAAACCCATGTAACTTGGTATACATGTATGTATTTGAAGGTGACTATGTATTGGAGCATATAAATTTGTACAAGAGTGTAAATACAGTTAATAGTTGTTTTGGAGTAGGTAAGCGCCTTTATGTGCCAAGGAAAGGTCTATGTTTCATGCCAAACAATACGAAATCAAGTAGCCTCACATAGCTCATTGTATGACCTCGTTACTACCTCGAGATAACCTTCCAATTATACCAAATATTTATCTACAATATAGAAGGTGATAAAACTAGCATTAGTAGCCAATAGATAAACCTTGGCAGCCCAATCACTTAAAAAAACAACACACGGGCAGCAAGCGGGTACTTATAAACCCTAGTGTATTCTTTCAACCTTTCCGCCCCTAATCATATTTTCTAATACACATTCACATGTACACATCATGTGCAGCCTATTTTATTGCCATAAAAGTCTTTCAACAGCCCAAAAATCACAACAGATAACAATTATACACAACCTACAAATGGACAACATAATATTACGTCACTTTGCCCCATTTTGACGTCGACAATTCCAAACCCGTTTCAACTTTAATCAAACTATTATCAAAACATCTATACATAATAAAACCTTGAACTAGTCTCAGAAAAGTAAAAAAATAGTCATTAAGGATGTGAGGCAATAACTTTCCATCCAACAGCCCACAAGTTCATACTAAGAACACAATTGTGATATCCTATAAGGACTCTCTTTTGTGGACTATAAAAGTGGTACAGCAGCTAAGTTACATCAATAACCAACTAAATCTTGTTAATAACATAAGTTTTACTTCATAATTCATGCAACCAAGAAGAGAAAATCCTCTTGAATAACAATAAAAGCCCATAACAACTCTTAGGACACATGCTGTCCAAATTTCCAGCACAAACATACTAGCATATACTTCTTATTTTATATAAGAAAACCATACTAAATACATATGTAAACTTACCTACCACTACCGTCAAGTTGTAGGGCTTCTGCAAGAACCGTAGAAGTTCCCTTGTGGCTGCTTTGCTAGGTTAAGAAAGTGTAGAGAGAATGTTTGTTAAAGCTGAAATTTTTCCAAGTGTAAGAAGGACTTAAAGGTGCTATATGTAAGCCTTTTTAAAGGGACTTTTGGCCGACATTCTTGTGTTGTTTAAGACTTATATTATTAAGGTGGTGATGCAGCAGCTTGGCCCTTTCACTTGGGCCTAATTGGCTTCAAATTGGTTGGGGCTTGGCTGCCCATTTTTCCCTGTTTCTCTTAGTTAGTTTTAGTCCCAATTATCAAAGAAATTATGATGTCTTTAGGCTCTTTTAATATCCTCCTTGGACTGAAAATATAGTCCATATGTGATGCTAAAACATGGGCCAAAGTTTCACCCTTAACACGGACTTTATTCATAATCAGACTTGGGCAAATTTGATGTCGGGCCTCATCTCCATTTAGGTAGCAATTTAAGCTAAGCAAGTAGGTGACTCACCTGCTAGCTTCTTAAGTCCTACAAGAACCTCAATTCTCTTACTTAATTTAAGGTTGTGATCTTCTCAATTTGACACAAAACATGTATATACTCGACCCTCTTAAGTGTTAGATGCACATATCCCCCTATAACATGATATTCGAGAACTTTTAAAAATGGGCACTAATTTGACCAAACCATATCATGTTTCATTTGCATTGTACTACTATTGTAAGGTGTGAGGTGTTACTTCCTGTCTCCCCTTTAGGAACATTCGTCCTCGAATGTTAGCACAATTGGATAGCACAAACTTTTGGCAACACATTAAGTATTCAATCACATGTACCTATTAGTGTCCCAACTCTGCATGTTGGAATTCCGCCTTATCTTCTAATAAGTAAGGGTATTTTCATTTCATCATGTCCTAGTCCTCCCATGTTATTTCTTCTGCTTGTTGGTTTCTCCAAAGTACTTTTACTGAAGCTGTTTTTTTATTCCTTAGCTTCTCAACTGACGATCTAGAATAGCATCAGGTACCTCTTCATAAGTGAGATCTCCTGTAACCTGCATATCCTCAATAGGAGTGATATGAGATGGGTCGCCTATGCACTTTCAAAGCATTAAGATATGAAAAACTAGATGAACTATTGAAAGCTCTTGGGGTAGCTCTAGTTCATATGCAACCTGCCCGAACCTCTTAATAATCTGATATGGCCCTATGTAACATGGGCTAAGTTTTCCTTTCTTACCAAATCTCATAACCCATTTCATTGGAGACTCCTTTAAAATTGCCCAATCCCCTACTGAGAATTCCAGTCCTCTCCTCCTCACATTCGCATATGATTTGTGATGATTTTGGGTCGTTTCTAGCCGCTGCTGTATTACCTCAACTTTTTTCATGGCTTGTTGTACTAGATCTGGCCCAAGTAAGGTGGTTTCACCCACTTCAAACCATCCGATTGGTGACCTACATTTCCTCCTATACAAAGCTTTGTAAGGTGCCATCTTAATACTCGCATGGTAGCTATTATTATAGGCAAACTCAAAAAGTGGAAAATGGTCCACCCAACTACTTTTAAAGTCCAATGCACAAGCTCACAAAATATCTTCAAGTGTCTGAATAGTACGTTCTACTTGACCGTCTGTTTGAGGGTGGAATGCTACACTCAAATTCACTTGTGTCCCTAAACCCCTTTCAAAGGACTTCCAAAATTTTGCAGTGAATTGAGCTACTCGATCAGATATAATGGAGACTGGAACTCTATATGGCCTGACTATCTGTTTAAGGTATAGCTTGGCATTCTCTTCAGTTGTATAATCACTCCTAACTGGCAAGAAGTGTGCTGACTTTGTGAGTCTGTCAACTATTACCCATATGGAGTCAAACTTCTGAAATGAGCGAGGCAACCCTGTAACAAAATCCATATTGATCATATCCCACTTCCATGTTGGAAGCTCTAGACACTGCAAATAACCTCCTGGCTTTTGGTGTTCTACTTTCACTTGTTGGAAATTTTGACATTGAACCACAAATTCTACAAGGTCCTTTTTCATGCATTCCCACCAAAACATTCCCTTCAAGTCATGGTACATCTTAGTTGATCCTGGATGGATGGAATATTGGGAATGATAGGCTTCTTCCATTATACTTTTCCTTAGCCCATTAATATTAGGAACACATAATCTATTTTGGCAATAAAATACTCTATTTTTTGTAAGGTCGAAGCCCTTTGTAGCTTCCCGACTCACCTTTTCTTTAAGATGTCGTAGAACAGGATCCTCGAACTATTTTTCTTTCACCTCCATTACTAACAAAGACTCCACAACATTACGCACAATAACCCCTTTCTTTGGAGTTTCAAGAAGTCAAACTCCAAAATTGGATAGTTGACGTAGATCTTTAGCCACTCCTTGACTTACCATAGCTTGATCACCAGTATTCATGATTGCCTTATGACTCAGAGCATCGGCTACAACATTTGCCTTCCCCGGATTGTATAGTATATCAACATCATAATCCTTTATTAGTTCTAGCCATCTTTGCTGTCTTAAGTCTAGGTCTTTCTGCTTAAAGATGTATTGTAGGCTCTTATGATCAATATATATGTCAACATGAACCCCAAAAAAATAGTGGCACCATACTTTCAGAGAAAATACAACCACTGCTAGCTCAATATCATGAGTTGGGTAGTTTTTCTCATGTGGTCATAGTTTCCTAGATACATAAGCAATTACCCTACTATGTTTGTGTCAGTACACACCCTAAGCCATCTCATGAAGCATCGCAATACACTGCATACCCCTTAGTGCCTTCTGGAAGTACTAGCACCGGTGCAGAAGTTAAATTATTTTTCATCTCCTAGAAGCTCCTTTCACATGCATCATTCCATTGGAACTTGGTTTCCTTACGTGTCAACTTTTCTAGAGGTGCAGAAATAGAAGAAAAACCTTCAATAAACCTCTTGTAATAGCCTGCCAAACCTAGGATGCTCTGAACTTCCATAGGTGTTGTTATTCTAGTCCAATCTTTCACAACCTCTATCATTTATGAATCTACCCTTATTCCCTTATCAGAAAAAATATGACCCAAAAATGCCATTGATTTTAGCCAAAATTCACATTTAGAAAACTTCGCATATAACTGTCGATCACGAAGAACTTGTAACACCTGTCGTAAGTGATTTGCATAGTCCTCTTCTGATCTTGAATATACCAAAATATCATCTATGAATACTATCACGAATACATCCAAGAATGGCTTAAAGACCCTATTCATCAGATCCATAAAAACTGCTGGTGCATTTATTAGCCCAAATGACATAATAAGAAATTCAAAATGACCATAGAATCTTCTGAAAGCAGTCTTAGGTATATCTTTCTCCTTTACCCTCACTTGGTGATAACCTGATCTCAAATCAATTTTTGAA